>CAUYON010101676.1:0-15110 GCA_963573935.1 Arctocebus calabarensis | reverse complement strand
AGGGTGTCCAGAAGCCTCACGCTGTCTCCCTGTGTCCCCAAAGGGAAGTTTCTGGGCAGATCCCGCCTGGCAGAGATGCCTGAAGTCCTCTCTCCCCAGTCTCACTGTGCCCAGCCGCAAGGAAGCTGTTACTCATCCGCCATCTTGCTCCGCCCAGCCCAGCCTTTCTGGAACTATTCTTGGGTGGTCGGTACTTCTTTTATTCATCTTTAGTTATCTGCTCTTCATTTCAGCCTTCTTACTCATTTTCTGTACATCTGGGATTATTTCAGAGTCTCCAGTGTAAGCTAGCCTATTTTGCTTCTCTCTGTTTATGATCATTTAGAAATAAAAATTGTTAAAGTGAAAAAACTGGCTGGATGCAGTGGCTCACATCTATAATCCTAGCATTTTGGGAGGCCAAAGCAGGGTTGCTTGATATCAGGAGTTTGAGACCAACCTGAGCAAGAGTGACACCCTGTTGCTACAAAAAATAGAAAAATTAGCTGGACATTTTGATATTTCTTGGGAAGTTAAGGCAGGAGGATGGCTTGAATCCAGGAGTTTGAGGTTGCAATGAGGTATGATGACACCACTGCACTCCAGCCAGGGCAACAGAATAAGACTTTGTCTCCAGAATGAATGAACAAAAAATTAAAAAAAAAATTAAGTCAATTAAAAATTATTTTAATTAGATGAATTTCTCCCTAGTAAGGAATCTCACCCCACCTGTACTCCAGATAGAATAATAGCCACTTAAATTGCAAAAAGCAAAAACATTTAATTAAAATAAAATGTAAAAGGCAGCACCTGTGGCTCAAAGGAGTAGGGCGCCAGCTCCATATACCGGAGATGGTGGGTTCAAACCTGGCCCCAGCCAAAAGCTGCAAAAAATAAAATAAAATTTAAAACTTGTTCATTTGGAGATTTCCAAATATTCTTGGCCATCTTCTCTACCAGAATTTCAAATCATGAGCTCAGGTTCAGTTTTTTTTTTTTTTTTTTGAGACAGAGCCTCAAGCTGTCACCCTGGGTACAGTGCGGTGACATCACAGCTCACAGCAACCTCCAACTCTTGGGCTCAAGTGATTCTCTTGCCTCAGCCTCCCAAGTAGATGGGATTATAGGCGCCCACCACAATGCCCAGCTATTTTTTTTGTTGCAGTTGTCATTTTAGCTGTCCCAGCCAGGTTTGAACCCACCAGCCTTGGCCTATGTGGCCAGTGCTCTACCCTCAGAGCTGCAGCTGCTGCCCTGTTTTTCATTTTTGTTGTTAAGAGATGGGGTCTTACTGTGTTACTCAGGCTGGACTACAGTGTCTATTCCTAGGCACAGTCATAGTTATTGTAGCTTCCAACTCCTGATGTTAAGGGATCCTTCTGCCTCAGCCTTCTGAGTAGCCACTGAACCCAGCTCTTAATCAGCCTTTTCTTTTAACCCCTACTTTTTAGTCTGATCTTAAGTCTCAGCCAAGTCTCAATAACACTGTAAGATCATGTTTACAGACTAGTTTATGATTGTAATAAAATTCTCTATCTCTGTCTTTTAGGAAAAGATCTCATGACTTTTAAAGTAATTACTTTGTCACTAAAAATAATTGAATCATTTTTTTTTGTTGTTTGCAGTTTTTTTTTTTCGGCCGGGACTGGGTTTGAACCTGCCACCTTCAGCGTATGGGACCGGCACCCTACTCCTTTGAGCCATAGGTGCTGCCCTGAATCATAATTTTTTTTTTTTTTTTTTTGAGACAGAGCCTCAAGCTATCGCCCTGGGTAGAGTGTCGTGGCATTACAGCTCACAGCAACCTCCAATTCCTGGACTCAAGCGAGTCTCCTGCCTCTGCCTCCCAAGTAGCTGGGACGACAGGCGCCCACCACAATGCCTGGCTATTTTTGTTTGGGTTGCAGCCGTCATTGTTGGTTGGTGGGCCCAGGCTGGATTCGAACCCGCCAGCTCAGGTTTACATGGCTGGCGCCTTAGCCCGCTGAGCCACAGGCGCCGAGTCTGAATCATAATTTTTTAAGATTTTCCAAAGTTTGGAATGAAAAAAACTTAATAAACTTCTGTTTATCTGTAATTTAATTAGTTATAATCTAGTGTTCTAAAATACCATTCACATAGAGAAGTTCCTTTTTGTTTTTTTGCTTATTAATAGTTTAATGTATGAAGGAATTCTGAATATGCAGGTACATATCTCACATTAATTTAAGTCTACATAATATAGAGCCTCTATACTGACATATTGAAATTTACTTTCTGCTTAGCCTTTTCTGTTATGTAAACAGTTACACATTTTTTTGCCATTCTAAAACTTCTAATCTAGTTAACATAATTTTGCTAAATTTCTTTGTTTGCTCAGAAGCAGTTTACAGTACTAAAACTAACCAGCCAAAGAAAGATAAGTTTTTCTTAAGAAAATATTTTATAGTCTTCGCAACACTACGTCAGCAAAAATTTTAATAATCTGTTTCTGCTTATAAAATCTTCAAGTGGTTTTCACTCACTGAATTAGAAATCATATTTTACAAATACTAAAAAGATTTAATTACCAGCTTAATATATAAGCCATTTCTAATTGTAACATTACTTTTCTTCTAGGATTCACCAAAAGCCCAGCTACGCCGGACAATAGAATGTTGTCGGACCAATTTATGTAACCAGTATTTGCAACCTACACTGCCCCCTGTTGTTATAGGTGAGATGTCCGAGAAAAATCTGAGCATGATAGATTATTTTCTCTGGTTTTAATAATAACGAAGCTATTTAGAATTTAATACTACAAATTATTTTTTTTCCTTTTAATAAGATGCAATAGAAAGATAATAAGTCACTTCATTGTTTGCTTCCATTGCCAGGTCCATTTTTTGACGGCAGCATTCGATGGCTGGTTTTGCTCATTTCTATGTCTGTCTGCATAATTGCTATGATCATCTTCTCCAGCTGCTTTTGTTACAAGTAAGATATTTTTTCTGACCCAAAACATTTTGTCGAATACTATATATCAACAGTTTTTAAAACCAGTTGTACAAACCATTAACTTATATATATATTCTCTGATTATACTGGTATATTTCCTTTATTAACTAGATTTTAGTTCTCTTAAAGGAAAACAGGTCCTTACAAACAATTAATTGTTATAATTGGACACAATTTTATACTTCTTATGTGTTCATTAATATTTATGATTTTTGGGCGGTGCCTGTGGCTCAAAGAAGTAGGGCACTGGCCCCATATGACGGAGGTGGCGGGTTCAAATCCAGCCCCAGGCAAAAACTGCAAAAAAAAAAAAAAAAAAAAAGAAAAGAAAGAAATAAAAATTTTATTAATGGCAGTATATAAAAATTAAAATCACAGATAGACCCAAGTACATAAAGTGTATGTTAAACATGACATTTCAGATTACTGAAGAAAGATGGATTATTCAGTTTTAAGACTGATTCAGATTTAAGAGTAGGCAGCTATATGGGAAAAATGAAATTAGATCTATTTCCTACACTGAAATAAATTTTAGTCAAATTTATTTTTATATGCTATAAATAATTAAGGTACTAGAAGTATGGGAGACTTTTTAAAAATAATCTTAGAAAGACCTGAGTTTGACACGAACTTAGAAGAAACCCCTCAATTACATAAAATAAAAAAGATTAATAGTATCAACTACAGAAAAAAAGAACTTTACTGTGTGGTCATAAATCAGACCACAATTGAAAAATCATATTACAAAGAGCTGATTTTTCTAATATAAAAAGCTTCTGTAAATGAAAGATGAAATAAATCTAAGCAATTCAGTGGGAAAATAGGACAAAAAAGATGAACACATGATTTATATAAAAAATACATATGTTTCTTCATAGTTATAAAATGAAAATAAAAATTAAAATCATACTGAGGCTGGGAATGGTTGTTCACGCCTGCAGTCATACTTTGTAAGTCCAAGGTGGAAGGACGGCTAAAGGTCAGGAGGCTTTGAGGCTGCAGTGAGCTATGATGTTGCCATTGCACTCTAGCTGGGGCAACAGAGTGAGACTCTATTTCAAAAAATAAAGAAAATCAGACTAAGACATTGTTAATCATTTCTTACTGACAAAGAGTCGTATGTTTAACAAAATAATGGCACAGTGGGGCATGGGGAAAGGGGAGAGCAGAGAGAGAGAATGAGGGAGGGGGTGAGGGAAAGTAAACAAAAAAAGAAAAGAAAAGAGTGATTAATTCTCACATAAACTGGATTCAGTTTTGACCAAAGTACATTACTTAAACATTAATTTTTAATTCAACTTGTTAATACGTTGTTTAGGATATTGCATCCTCATTTATAAGTGAAATATGTTTGTAATTTCCCTTTATAACAATATATTTTTTCCAATTTCAATATCAGGTATATCCAGATTAACTAGAATGATTTTGAAATATTTCTTCTTTTTCTATTTTCTATAAGATTTGGTATGATCAGTTTTTCAAAACTGTCTTTTACTTTTATTTATATAATACTAGTTGTCTATTTTTTGAGTAAAGTGATGACTTCATATTGAACATCAGAGTCAGAGCATTCTATAATAGATATACTCTTATTTGACAATGTGAACGTTACTTTCTTCGTGTTATTATTAATATTGCTTAATATTTCAATGCTGTAATCGTCAGTTTTCTTTTCTGAATGTATTTATCTTCGTTCATTCTTTACAAGGTTTTTGTTTCTAGTCCTTATCTTAAACATTGTTATTGTTATTAAATGTTAAGCCTTTTAAATTCTGTGAAGGCAAAAAGTAGAAGCCTAATAAATACATGTATATGTAAAAAAAAAATTAAAAATAAAGAGTAATGATGAGGACCTTTGATGCCTAGGTTATAAAAGCAAATAAGAATAATAATAATAATAAAACTTTTGGTTCTGAATTTTAAGAACAACTTAAATCCAAAAGCTGTACTGTAATTCAGTTTTACTCAAAGGTATGATCCACTGACCTGCAGCATCTGCATAAACTAGGAGTTTATTAGAAATGTCATTCTTGGACCCCCACCCTATATCTACTGAATCAGAACCTCTGGAATGAGGGACAGAAGTCCGTTTTAACATCCCATCAGGAGATTCTTAAACACAGGAAAGTTTAAAAAGCAAGCCATAAGCTCATGTTATCAATCAGGTAAGCTTTACTTCTGTTTCTCATATTCACTCCACTTTGCTATTTTTGGTTCAAATTATAGACAGTTAGTCTTCATATATCACTTATTCTCCAATATCTTTTTTTAAAAATTTCAAAATTCTAGAACAGCAGTAACTTAAAACGCGTATGTGACCACACCCCTGTGCAATTTAAATACTTCAGTGGCTATGAATCAAAAAAAGTTACACACCCCAACTAAAGGAAAAAATACTGGCAAAAGAAATAAATAGCAGTTTCACAAAAGAGAAAGTACAGATAGCCTCCCATCTGTAAAAAGATGCACAACTTCATAGGTAATCAGAAAAGTACAAATTAAAACCCCAACTAGGTACCATTCCTACCTATTACAATAACTAATGCAAATTCACATACTATTGTTAGATAGATAGCTAGATATGAGCAGGGTACATAACAGATGCAGTTAGGCTATCTAGACTGGTTTAGATCAGACTGACCTGGGCTATTAAGTGCATGAGGCTGATTAAACTCTGCAAGTGGGCTGTTATTAAGATCTTGCTGGTGGCTTGTTTTCAAGACCTAGCAGATGGACTGTTTTGAGAACAGAGTTAATTAAGAACCTGGGAGACTTCCAAGAAACAGCTATATTCCTCAAAGTTGTGTAAAAACCCAGAGGCCACACTTCCACAGTGCCTGCCAGGGCAAGGCCTGGCCTGCTACTGGGGCCATTAAAATAAACTTTCCTTCCTTGCTAAAACTTTACTTGATCTTGCTCTCTTTCATTATTTCAGCCACTATCTTGAGCCACCCGCCACTCTAACAATATCAAGTATTACTGTGGATGTCAAGCAATGTGAATTCTCATTCACTGCTAGTGGAGTCAAAATTGGCACTACTCTTTTCAGAAAAAAGCATTACTTGCACACTGTTTAGACTTTAGTGATTCCAAAACTATGATTATAACCTAGAAAAACCCTGGAACATGTTAACCAGAGCACTGTTCAAAGATGTTGACAGCAATATTATTTATAATAACAAGCAACACAAGAAATCCAAATGTCTACCAACTAGAAAATGAAAAAATAAATTAGGGTATATTCAAGAAAGCACCACATGGTAAAGTAGAAAACTACACCTACAGTATTATCTGGTTCAATAATAAAACAAACCCAAGCCTAAAGCAAGACACAGAAGAGGCCAGTGCAGTGGCTCCTGCCTGAAATCCTGGCACTCCAGGAGGCTGAGATGGGAGGACTGCTTGAGCCCAGGAATTTGAGGCTGCAGTGAGCTATGATGACACCACTGAGCTCTAGACCGGGTGACAGAATGAGACCCTGTCTAAATAAATAAATAAATAAACAAACAAATAAATTAGTTTCATATTAGTACATGCTCATAGGAATGATAAAACACAAAAACAGTCTAAGAAAGGGGAGCGATAAGGAGCAGGAATGGAGGGAGGAGGGGGGTATTTGGCAGGATCTCATCTCATGTGCACAAAGCAAGGGTATTCAGCACACCCCTCGGACTCTTCTACAACTTGAACTTTACTATGCAAGGTGAGAACACCGTAACCTAAAAATGTGTGCCCTCATATTAATTCGAAATAATAAAAAAATAAATAAGAATGCATATAGTCTGCTTTTATTCATGTACGTTAAACAAGAGGCAAAATTAAACCTTTTTTGACTATGAAAAAAGTGAACAGAACGCTTAACACGATTCAGAACGGTTATTTCAGGTACTGGAAAAGAGAATGAGATTTGAGAGGTGCACGTAGGAAGCTCTGCGGGTCTGGTAACGCCCTATTCTTAATGATCTGAGGGACAGTTTCTCGCATGATTTTAATCCTTAAACTGCACATATACCGTAAGTTACATGATTTTTAAAACAACAAAACCAAACACCTTTAATACACTCCCAGTGCATTTAGAAGGAGAGTTCGAGGTATTTAACAGCTCCTGTAACACTGGCTAAGGAGTCTCCAGGGTACTTCTCCAACCTTTCTTTCTGTCATTCATACTGAAGAAAATGGGTAAAACCAGACTGAAACCTAAGAGAGCGATTAAAAAGTAGGGCAGTCTAACGAGCAGAGCTGTGTCGTCTAACATTTTAGCAATCCCAAGAACAGGCATAACGGGAAGGGTTCCACATTTTCTTTACTGACAAAATAGAGCCCAGGAAACGTGAGCTGTTCTTTCCCCGCATTACCGTCTGCCTTCCCTACCAGCGTCACCCCGCAGACCCCCCACTCCCATGTCACCCTGTCACCGCCTCGCGGCCGCACAACGCCGCCTCCACCCTCCTCCCTCTGCAGGAGTCAGGCTCGGCCGCAGCTTCGCCCCGACGGGTCTGGGGCACATACGGCGACTGTATGGACACGCGGGCGGCACCGCACAGGCCAGTTGTTCCCGTGGGCCCGACCGAGACCCCCAGTCCGCAACTACACAGAACGGGCTCCAGGAGCCCTTACAGGTCCACAGCCAGCGAAGAAGACACCGCAACTTCATGTCCACAACCCCCAGGCTTCGGCTCTCACGTTACATCACCTTGGTTCTCCGGCTTTGGCTTCTGGCTGCGAAACTCCCTTTTTCCAGCCGCTTTCCCAGGCTCGTTCAGGGCGGAAGTCGCCATGTTCAAGTCGCTGCTGGTGGCACCGGAAATGAAACTGTTCTTAAACCGTCCCGGCCGAAACCTCCGCCTGCAAAATGAGTTCCGCAGGACGCGAGCGAGAACATCGGCGCAGTCTCCGCGCGTACATGCGCAGTCGCCCTCGTATTTGCGGAAACTAAAAGGCTTCTCGTGTGCGGCCAATAGGGAGCGGGAGACTTTTTCCCAGAAGGCTCTGCGACCCGGAGTTCGAGTGCATGCTGGGAAGTGTGGTTTTCGAGTGCATGCTGGGAAGTATAGTTTTTGAGTGCATGCTGGGAAGTGTAGTTTATGGTCTCCGCGGTTTGGTTTTAGAAGTCGTTTTCTCCAGCCTGAAGCTCTAACCTGGAACGCCTGACTGCAGAGGTTGGCCACAAGGTGCAACCAAACTGTCATTGATGTCACTCGTTCATTCATAAATATTTATATGATCGCCAAATATGTGTAGGCCTTGGGAGGAAATACCATATGAGAAAGTAAAGACTATTTTGAGCCAGCATTTTATTTATATTGCTTTTATTCCTTAAAACAGAAAGGGTACTAAAACACGCACAACTCTGTGGGATTGATAATTCTGAGAAAGGTAAATTTTCAAAGGACTGGTTAATGATGGTAATTTTGTAAGGTGTTAGTATTTCTAAGTCAAAGGGATAATAATAATTAAGCAACACTCTTAAGTATCATATTTCAACTAGCTTAAGATTTTCCAAAATGTATAACTTGTGACCATCCCCAACATTGCATATGGCTGGGTTCAGGGTGTGTGGGAAAAGGTGGTCTGGTGGTCTGTGCCTTCAGCCCGGAGGCTGAAGCAGGAGGATCACTTGAGCTCAGGATTTAGAGGCCACACTGAGCTATGATGATGCCACCGCACTTCAGCCTGGGCAACAGAGCAGGACCTTCTTTGGTTTAAAAAAAAAAATAAAAAAACAATGTCGAGGCTCACCACTACTAAAAATCACTACATTTCAAGAAATAGACATGCCAAGGACAAGACTTCTTTTGATTATTGAGCCAATTGCTTGCCATTTTTACATTTTTACATTTTTCTGCACCACAAATAGGGAACATCTTTGATAGGTTGAATTCTTTGTACTGGGGTGAAATTGGGGACATTTGTCTAAAACCCACCCCTGTGTATCTTCTATAAAAATTTAGACTTTCATATATGAAATACACACATGAAACAGATTGTTACTTATGGACAGAAGATCCCATGACACAAGTTTATGTTAAGATTTTGCTTTTATCCTGTTTTCTAAATGACAGGGTTTTCATTTCTGTTCTTATGATTTGCTCAAGAAACTGTAATCAATCCATCATAAAACTAATAACAAGTGAAAGTAATAAAGTGAAGAGACATTCTTTCAATGTTTACAAAAACAATATGAAACATTTTTATTATCTCTATTTTAAGGATAATAAATTTTTATTAGCCCTAATAAGTGGATGGTTACACTTCAAGTCCAGGCAATTTGACCCTTAGATGCTCCAGAACATTACATGAGAACCTGCAATTGTGTTGGAAGGAGGGCTGGAAAGGGTGGGTAGAGGGGGAGGAAGGGTTTGAAGTAATATTTGCATAAAAGCTCACTTTATAGCAAAATTTTCTACACAAGTTTTTATTCCCTCTTACATATTTTTAATTTTGTTCATTTTAATGTTGGTATTACTATTATTATTTGAAGAGTCTTGTGATTATGATGGGGATGGGAAAAGGGTTAGCTAAAATCCACCGTCCTTTGTTGCCACTATTGAGTCTGTAAAACTAACTTATTACACTATACTGTTTGTCCTTTTTGTTTTTTACATCACTTTAAAATCATTAATGAAAGTGATATAAAAAACATTAAGACCGGGTGTTATTATAGGCTCGTACCTATAATCCTAGCAGTCTAGAAAGCTGAAGTGAGAGAGTAACTTGAGGTCAGGAGTTCAAGACCAGCCTTGAGCAGGAGCAAGTCTCTATCAGAAGTTAAAAAAATATTATCTGAGTCCTCTGGTGCACATCTGTAGTCCTGTCTCTTCTGGAGGCTGAGAAAGGAGGATCATTTTAGCCCAGGAGTTTGAGGTTGCTGTGAACTATGATGATGCCTCTGCACTCTATCCAGGGTGACAAAAGGAGAGTCTGCTGAAAGAAAAGAAAAGAAAAAAGAAAGGGGAAACGAAGGAAAGGGAAGAAGGGGGGGGAGAAAAGTGGGAGGGAGGGAGGATAGAGAATCAAAGGATATAAGAGAGATTAGGGAAAACATTTGCAAAACAGTTAATGGATTAATATCAATAATGTTCAAGGTGATCCAAAAAAAGTAAACAATTCAATATAAAAATAATAAAGAAAAGATATTAAAAGACAAATGTGATGGTTAATTTTATGTGCCCACTTAACTGGGTCATGGTGTTCAGATATTGAGCCAAATATTAATCTGGATGTCTCTGGTACACACTTTTGTATATGATTAACATTTAAATTAGTGAATTTTGCCTAAACCAGATTGTCCTCTTTACTATGGGAGGGCCTCATCCATTCATTTGAAGACTGAATAGAACAAGAAGCCTGAATTCCCCTGAGCAAGAAGGAATTCTGCAGCAAATGGCCTTTGGGCTTGACCTGAAACATTGTTTCATCTTTGGGTTTCCAACCTGCCCACCTACCCTGCAGATTTTGGGCTTGCCAACTTCTGTAAACACTTGACTTATGTTTATTGTCTGTTTCTCAGGAGAACCCTGACTCATGTAGCAATTTATAGCAAAGCAAATTCAAATAGCCTATAAATATATGATACTCAACCTCAGTACTGTCAAAAAACATACCCCTGAACAGTGAAATATCACTTGTCACCTACCAGATTGGCAAAAAAGAAATAAAACGTAGGTTTTCTCAATGCCAGGGCTGACAGAAGAAAGAACAGTCTCATACACTGCTGGGAGAAATGTAAACTGTTCTGTTACTGCCTGTTTTCCAAAAAATCTGGCAATATAGATATAATATACACGTTTTCCCACAATAATTCCACTCCAGGGAAACTATCAAATAGAAATAAAGCATTATTCCATTAAGACGTTTGTACAATTGTGTTGATCACTACCTTCTACAGAAGTAGTTCAGTGAAATGTTCTTTGGAGTCACACTAACTAGTTTGCTACCTACCAGCTACGCAACCTTGGGCAGGTGTCTTACTTACTCCATCCCAATTTTTTTAAATGTAGAGAATAACCTAACCTTAGTAATTTAATACTTGGAAAGTAAAAAAAAAAAAAAAAAAGGATCCATGGTAAATACTCAATAAGTATTAGCTTTTATTGCTTATAATGGCAAAAAAAGTAAAAGTATTTTAACTATCATTTAGGGATACAGTTAAATCGATTCTATATTCATAACCATGGGCTATTATGTAACCATTTATAAGAATTAATTAAATCTACATGAAGCAATTTCATAGAGGTATTGAGTGATAAAACCCACATACAGAAAAGAATGTATGTATTACACATAATACATACATGTATTACATAAGCCAAATCACTCATTTATTCAAGAAATATTTATTGAGCACCTATAATGTCTAAGACATTGTTCTAAATACTTGGTTCTATATACTCTGGTTTTTCTTCAGATGGTGTAAATCTTTTACCTTTTACTAAATACTTGTTTCTGCTCTATGTGCTGAACATAATAATATGTGAATATGTATGTTTGTAAGTGATTGTACAATGGAAAAGAATTTGGAAGGATACACAAAAAGCTTTCAAGGCTGGCTAACTTAGACATGAAAGTAATTAGAAAAGAGGATTAACTCAGACAAAAAAGACTAAAAGATGTCTGTAATAAAACAAAATGAATTATCTGAGCCTAGTTACACAAAACTGTGTGTGTATGTGTGATCATGTGTGGGAAGTATATGAATAAATGGTCATCAAAGGTTGACTATATTCCCCTTCAGTATGGAGACACTTCTGGCAATTAAATAATCTTGAAATTACAAATCAGTCACAATTTACATCATTTTATGTTAGCGTTCTTGAAAGTCTGAACATAAATACGTACTCAATTCTGCAAAATTACCTCCAGAAATTACACAAATAACAGCAGAGAGGGAAAAAAGCTAACATCTCTAAAAGGTTTCATGACACAAATCTGAGTTGAGAAATGTCCCCGTTGGTGGCAGCAGCAGCAGCAGCCAGGCCTGTTTTGATTGTGACTTTTCTCGTCTTGGGCTTCTTAAACAATCTAGAGCCGCACACAGCCGCCATCATTCCTCCCGTGGCGAAGTGTTCCACCAATTCTAACCTTGCGTATTCGTTTTCCCATGGAAAGCAGAAAGGGGCCTTATGATGCCCCTATAGAATTAGAGACCTTAATTCTCACCATATCCAGAGAGCAGATGGCAGAGAAGGACTCAGGATGTGGTTTCACGATGGCTCTGGGGATGCATGATCTTTTATTAAGAAGAACAGAAAAACTGGGAAAATCATGGCTGTTTGTTTTCAATTAAGATTTCGACACATGTATTGCCAATAAAAACTTACCTTTTACAGTAATCTTTTTTATTTATTTATTTATTTATTTTGCTGACTTTGGTTTGATAAACTAAGCAATCTAGATAGCATTTCTCAAATACCTAGTAGGGATGACACATTTTTATTTTCTAAAATGCATAAGCTGCTTTCCATTTCAGTCAACTTCACAGAAAGGTTTAAAATCCTAAGTCAACATATACCTGTCAGCACCCACAACAATAATAATACCCACGGCTGTAGAAATAAGGCTGCTAACTGCAAGAGATTGCATAATAAAATAGTATCTAGGCACCAGTCAAGAATAAAAACCAATAAAGTAGCCTAGCTGTAAACTAATTATGTTATGAACTTAATCTTCAGAAAAATACTGTGTCAATAAATGTGAAGTATTCTGCATGAAGGCCTAGGAAACCTGGGAATGAGGAAAGAGACGGAATTTGAGAACCATGTTCGGCGAGCCTTAGAATGTTCTCTGCTGTGTGGCGGGATGTGGTTGATGACGTTCATGACCATGGTTGGTGCCCAGGTGAAATACGTTTGCAGGTTACTCACCTCCTCCTCTGCGGCCACACTGAGCAAACTCTGGATAATGAGATACTTACGCTGTGCTGTTAGGGCTGATAACCAGCTCTTTAACCTCAGGTAGGCACACAGCCAACTTCTGTTTCTTTAATTGTGAATGAAGTAGTTGGGTAAGATTACTGCTCCTCAGACTGTAACCAAGCTCAGAATCACATGGCTCCTCTCCTGGCTGATGGTTCAGTAGGTCTAGGGGAGGTCGTGGAGAATTTGCAGCCCCCCAACAACAAAAAATTATCTAAATTCTAACTCAAAATGTCAATCGTGCTAAGATTGAGAAAACCTTGTTTGTACAGTTTTGAATTTTGGTGATTCTATCTCAAAGGACCCGTCATTTTCTTCCACATAACCAAGCGGGCCATGGAAACAAAGTTACTTTCCATTCTTTTTCATCTACCTAGGACAGAACTTGCTTACTATCAAAAGCTAAAGTTCTAGTTGGCTGTTCAATATTATGCTAAGCTTCTCAATCCTTCAACTCTCCCTTTATCTTTCTGAAATTCTGTTGTCTCATTACCTGAGCAAACATCAAGATTGGTACATACAATGGATGGCTGGAGGCTGAAGATACTCATTTTTGCTTGAATATTAGTCTTTCCAGGCCCCGGGCCAATAAAACATTCATATTTTCATTAGAAACCTAATCTAGGCTCCTTTACCTATTTACAGGCAATCTTCCCTCTTTCTCTTTGAGATTGTTCTCATTGATAAGCTACAGCTTTGATTTAATTTTCAGTTAAAATATTCTTTCCGCTAACGGAAAGCTGGAACACATTTTGCGCTATTAGGTTCCACCATAGCAACAGGAGGCTTTTTAATGCATGCATGAATATTCAAGATTTAGTCAGCGGCATGTGAAATGTATCAATACTGCTGAGAATTATTATTTTATGCAAATAGAACAAGCAAATTACAGTCTTTTATTGGTATACATGACACTGGAGAAATGTTTGCATTTTTCTGGAAAGCAGATCTGTAGTCATTTGTTAAATCTGTATGTTTCTCCCATCCTTCAGATAGCAGCAACCACAAATGGCAGGGAATGAAATGAACTTTTAGATGAAATACTTTAAGCATTTAATGAATTTCCATTTAAACGAGTCATTTCAAGATGACTCATAAGACAGTGTCATAGCTTCTTCATTGTTTCAAATTCTCTAATTAAAAAGTCTAGCTAGGTTCAGCGCCTATGCTAAGTGGTTAGGGTGCTGGTCATGTACACCCAGGCTGGCGGGTTCTAACCTGGTCCAGGCCTGCTAAACAACAATGACAACTACAACAAGAGCACAAAAAATAGCCAGAACTTGTGGCGGGTACTTACCTGGGAGGCTAAGGCAAGTAAATCACTTAAGCTCAAGAGTTTGAGGTTGCTGTGAGCTGTGATGTCACAGCACTCTACCCAGGGCCACAAAGTAAGACCCTTTCCCAGGAAAAGCACATAAAATGAGGCACAGTTTACCTTCTTCCATAAAACCCCTGAGGACTGGGTGAGTGGCTTTGCATGAAAGCAACATGGGAGGTTATCCCAGAAGCCTGGGCCTGATATTGTGAGCACTGGAGTGGCTTGCTTTTAGAGCAGCCAAGGAAAGGCAGGGGATGGGACTCCTTACCCTTGATGACAGAGACATGTCTTCCCTAATTAGAGTTTCAATATGATTAGTATTTAAGTGAGCTATACTCAAGACTCCTTTGACTACAATCCATAAAAGCTCAAAGTAACTTAAGTTTTTTAAAATAAAGCAAAAACCGGGCGGTGCCTGTGGCTCAGTGAGTGGGGCGCTGGCCCCATATACCGAGGATGGCGAGTTCAAACCTGGCCCCAGCCAGACTGCAACAAAAAAATAGCCTGGCTTTGTGGCAGGCCCCTGTAGTCCCAGTTACTTGCAAGGCTGAGGCAAGAGAATCATATAAGCCCAGGAGTTGGAGGTTGCTGTGAGCTGTGATGCCACAGCACTCTACCAAGGGTGATAAAGTGAAACTCTGTCTCAAAAAAAAAAAGCAAAAACCACTTATTGTTCTATAACCTGAGTACTGGGTCTAGGAGCATAAGAATAACAATGTCCTATCCTCTGTCACTCACATGCTGTCACTCCTATTCTCTGTCTCTCTGTCTCCCTCTCTCACTTTCTCCCCCCTCCACAAGCAGCTCTAAGATGTATGTTCTCAACAGAAGAGTTTCTTTTTGCTGAGAGTGTATCCTCAGTGCTCACTAATGCCAAGTTCGGTTCTGACCAGCTCCATGTGTATTTTTGTTTTAATTACTAC
>CAUYON010101674.1:0-13534 GCA_963573935.1 Arctocebus calabarensis | reverse complement strand
GTCCTGGAGGGGCTCAACTTCTCCCGGCAGAGCCACACGCTCCCTTTCCCCCCACCTCCCACCCTGCCTTTCTATCCCGCCTCTGCATATCCTCGGCACTTCGGGCCTGTCCCACCCTCTCAGGGCAGGGGCAGAGGCTTTGCAGGTGAGTCCTTTGGATTGACTTATTCCTGTGGGGAGGAGATGCCTGTAAAGAATGTGCAGCCCTTCTAGGCGAGTCTGTCTGCTGTGTTGACCTTGCTCTTGTCAGTCATGGGGGACTCAAAACAGCAGTTCTTCAAACCCACAAGGAGCAGGCTTGATCCTGGAGCAGATTAGGGGAGACAGAGCTGTAGACATAGGTGCAGAGGCTGCATCTGAAATCTGTTATTCCAGCTGAAAACTCTCTACTCACGTTTTAATTTTTTTTGTCTCATGTATGAGGAAGAATAAACATACCAAGTTTAGAGAAAGCCATCTTCTAGGGCCCATCTCCCAGGATCCAACCTGAGCCATATACCAGTGTCCTGTTGAATGACATGCTATAGGGAGGGTAGCCTTTTAGTGCTGGTCCCTGGGGGCAGTGGGTACAGAACAGCAAGGCAACAAGAGGGGCCAGGAGACCCCTCCCTGGCAGCTGAAGGAGGCAGGGGCCACTTTGCCCGAATGCCCTGCAGGGCCCCTGAGCCCTGTCCCTCACACTTCTCCCCTGTCTCTTTCTACCCCGGGTCCCACAGGAGTCTGTGGCTTTGGAGGCCCCTATGGGGAAACGGTAGCAACAGGCCCTTACCGTGCCTTCCGGGTGGCAGCAACATCGGGACACTGCGGAGCCTTCTCAGGCAGTGACAGCAGCAGGACTAGCAAGTCCCAGGGCGGTAATTATACCCACCCCTTCCCAGAGCTTCTGCCTGCCAGCACTTCCTTTACTCCATCATCTGATGCCTGCCTTCCTTTACTATCTTCACAAGCCACTCCTCCAACAGAATCCCCTTTCATCTGGGTCCCTGATCTGACCCTCACTGACTGCTGTCCCACCCCTGAGAGTCTCTGCCTTCAGGTCTCTGCAGCAGCTCTGCTGTGGCCAGTCTTTCCTTTCAGGGCAGACCACTGAGTGTCCACCTAGAACAGAGCCTTTCTGTGCACCTGGGTAACCTGACCATCGCCTCGTGTTCATAGGATGAGCTGCTGACTAATACTCAGTGGCGTTTCTTTCCCAAGCAGCCATCTTTTGGTAAAGATTATCATGCTTGTATAGAAGATTCTAATAATCACAAAATACCTGGCATAAAAAGTCTGTCACAGTTAGTTTTATAGAAACATTTTTTTAAAAAGACCTAATGTCAGGTATATAAATAATCAGTGTACTTTAGATTCCCATTGCTTATTTTTCTCATTTGTATTAGGCTTGCCAAGTCAGTAAAGTCTCAACATTTCGTGTTAGAAATAATGTCTTGTGATGTTGCTGTAATTGGAAGCCTGTGATTCATGGTTTTGTCCTAATACCACATTTTGGGACTACAGATTTAAATCTGACCATCAAGTCACACAACAGTATTTTTCAGATATCATTTTAGAGTCACTCCGAGGATGAGCAAACCTTTCTCTCTCATAAGCGATATTTTTCCAACTAAGTTATCTGGGGGGCATAGGGAGGCCAGCAAGGGGTGCTGTGTGGAAAGGTGACTCTTAATGACGTGGTACTGGATCAGCTTCTATGTCTCAACCACAGAAGTCACCTCTTCTTTCCCTGGTGCAGCTGCATGCCCCTCTGCCTCATCTATCCTCCCACCAGCCTACTGCAGGTAGCTTTCTGCCCTGTGGCTGCTTCTGGTGCAGCTCAGAGCCATGTGTCCTCTCTGCTTCTTGATTGGCTTCAGCAACTTGCAGTGCCTTGAAATGGAAGCTGGCCTATAGTTGGGAAAACACTGAAGGAGAGATTTTACTATGTACACTATGGATAGTGTGCAGTGAGAAATGATTTCTTAGGCTACATTGAGAGGAACTTGCTTTCTAATCTTTTCTAAGATTGTGTCTGCATTGTCCAGTGTAGTAGCTACTGGCCACCTGCACTATTTAACAACTCAGCTGTGGCTAGAAACTGTAAAGTATACTCCAAATGTTAAAGACTTAATATGGGGAAAAGAGTGTAAAATAGCTCATTAATTTTTATCTTGTTACATAATATTATTTATTATCAATATTTTAATATTTATTATGATAATAAATAATACCTGTTAAAATAATACTATTTTGCATATTTTGGGATAAATACTAAAAACTTTTTTCATCTGTTTCTTTGTACTTTTTTTTCATTTGTCTACTAGAAAACAGAAAGCTTGTAGATTTCTATTGGGCATTGCTATATTGCCATGGTTAAAACTGTATGATGGAGAGTTTATTATAATCCATTCCCACTGCCAGAAAAGTGAATTGGAGCTGTACTTTTGTTTTTGTTTTCTTTAAATCAAGGATTTGGCTATCAGTTAACAGTTTCAGAATTTTCTTTTTTTTCTTTTCTTTTCTTTTTTTTTTTTGAGATAGAGTCTCACTTTGTTGCTGTTGGTAGAGAGCTGTGGCATTATAGCTCACAGCAACCTCAAACTCTTGGGTTTAAGTGCTTCTCTTGCATCAACCTTCCAAGTAGTTGGGACTACAGGTGCCTGTCACAACGCCAGGCTATTTTTAGAGATGGGGTTTCACTCTGGCTCAGGCTGGTCCTGACCCTCAGAATTTTCTTAAGTGTGAAAACTTAGAATATGTAGGCTAATAGAAATTAATGGAAGTCAGTGAATACAGTGAATTTTTGTGATTCTGCTTAAGGAAAATGCAAATTAAACAATACATTAAGACATATAAGCTAGATTTACATAACTTCTGTAATGTTTGTTTAAGGTAGTAACTTGGAAGTGTTTACCTAAAGAGAAAACATTCTGAGTTTGTAAATTTCTATCTTGGTAACATAGAAGGCTTACCACATGCACCCAGTGATAATACTTTAATGAGTCTATATCTATCTAACAGCACTTGCACATTTGTGGTTGTAGCCTAATTCAGTTGTCAGGGGTTCTTAACAGATTAAAATCAAAGTATGCACATAGATACTCCATATAATAAAAAAGAAGTCTTTACAAAGCAGGATAAAGCAGCTTCATGCTAAATATAAAACAAGCTGAAAGTTTCTTGCTTTTATCTCTTTGCTGTTCTTAATTCTGCGATTGTAAAGATTTTGTCTTTTTATATATTTTTCATGCAGGAGTCCAACCTATACCTTCTCAGGGAGGGAAACTAGAAATAGCTGGCACTGTGGTTGGCCACTGGGCTGGGAGCAGACGGGGCCGAGGGGGCCGGGGACCTTTCCCCCTGCAGGTGGTTTCTGTTGGAGGACCAGCAAGAGGGTAAGTTATGAATTACTAAAATCTTTTTTGTATAAATAGTCTTTAACTTGCTTTTTTACTTACAAGTTTAGTAAGAACATTTCTACATAATTAGATACATTTTTTAACATCATTCTTCTTAATGATTGCATGGGATCCTATTTAACTAACTATTATTAAATTATTCACCACACATTATTCAATTAATCTAGTGCCTTTAATTTTTGTTGTTTTTGTTTGTTTTTCTTTGAGACATCTCACTGTGTTGCCCACGTTGGTCTCAAACTTGTGACCTCAAGGATCCTCCCACTTCAGCCTGCCAGGAAGCTGGGATTATAGAGACACACCACTGAACATGGCTAAAATATTTTCAAGTAGCATTTTTAAAGTATTAGTTTTTCAAATCAAATGCATTGGATATGAACCACAAATATAAGGTGGAATCCTTGGAATAAATCTGTGATATGACCATATTCAATAAACCCAATACTTCATAAACCATAAAGATAGGCATCTTTAAATCTTTTTGATATTGTTCTTCTTTATTCATTTAGGCGTCCAAGAGGAGTGATTTCTACCCCAGTGATTAGGACATTTGGAAGAGGTGGAAGGTACTATGGCAGAGGTTACAAAAATCAGGCAGCAATTCAGGTAAGAAGACAACAGAGTATTTGTGCCAGTTCACTCCCCTCATTGCTCTCTTCTTTCTAAGCTAGTGTTTCTTGTGCCTTTGTTCAAACAGAAGGGCTGACAGCTACAGGGCTTTTTATAAGCTCTTCTCTGTTGCATCTGTATGTCCTTCCTTTAGTACTGAGTCACCATTTGCAGGTTTTCCTGTGGACAAGGTTGGGGTGGGGGAGGTGCACACACACAGACCTGCATGTATATATACTGCTCACACATGTGCTATGTATATGCATACATACCTCCATGCTGCCCCCTCCTCTAGTAAAATACTTAATGAGTTTATACTGAATCTTCTGATTCAAATTTAAGATTTCAGGTATTGGACTTAATCTCTACTATTATACCCAAATACCTTTTCTTCCATCCTGAGACTCTTGGTTCTTGAGAAGCAGGGGTTGATTAAATTAGAATATCCCATAACTAAGCATTTACTTTATCCTATATTGTACATACACCTGGCTCAGAAAACCTGTTAATACTACCATCACCAATATAATGAAATGAGAACAGTTAAAAAAATGTTTGCAGCCCGGGTGGTGGCTCACGCCGGTAATCTTAGCACTCTGGGAGGCTAAGGCAGTTAGATTGCCTGAGCTCAAGAGTTCGAGACCAGCTTGAGCAAGAGTGATCTCTAAAAATAGCTGGGCATTGTGGTGGGCACCACTACTCAGGAGGCTGGAGCAAGAGAATCGCTTAAGCCCAGGAGTCTGAAGTTCCTGTGAGCTATGATGCTGCGGCACTCTACCCAGGGCAACTAATTGAAACTCTGTCTCAAAAAAAAAAAAAAATCTTCACATTGCATGCCTCCTTCTAGGCCTTCTGTTTATGTTTCTGTTTTGGTCTCTGAAATGTTTTCTTTGATAGATTCTGTAAGAAGGGCTCCTCAGGAAGAACTTAGGGAAAATATTACATTTTCAAAAAGTTTTTCAAATTATCCTTACGTAGAAGCATTGGCTCACATTTTCTTTCCTTAAATATTCTTACTTCATTTTCTTCTGACATAAAGCTCTACTATAAAAAATTGATGATAATCTAATTTTCTTTCCCTTTGAAGTCATTTGCTGTTTTGGCCTGAATGCTCACCTTTTTTTGTTTTTTTATGAAAGTTGAATGACCTCACTTGATCATGCCCTGGTACTAGTTATTCTGGATCAGATTACTTAGTATGAGGAGCACTCTCTGGAAATGTTATTTCAAATCTTATTTAAGAAAGTTCTCTTGATATAATAGTTTTTTATTTTTGTTCTTTCACTTTGCTTTTTGTCTTCTGGTGTTTTTGTTATTCTCTTGCATGTTTTTCTGTGACTATTTTCAGTATTTGGCATGGTATTTTGTTGTTGTTTTTTTGTTTTTTTGAGACAGAGTCTTTCTCCGTTAACTGGCTCTGGCTAGAATATAGTGGCATAATCATAACTTACATCAGTGTCAAATTCTTGGGCTCAAGTGATCCTCCTGCCTCAACCTCCAGAGTAGCTAGGACTATAGGCATATAGCACTGTGCTCAGCCAATTTTTCTATTATGGTAGAAACAGAGTCTTACTCTTGCTAAGGCTGATCTTAAACTCATGATCACAAGCAGTCCTCCCATCTCTTCCCCTCAGAGTGGTAGGATTACCACACCCAGCCTGACATACTCTTTTGATTCCGTTTTATCTCTTCCTTTTCTTACTCTAAGAAAAACTCAGATTCTGTGAAGTTCGCCTGTTTAAAGTACAATTTAGTGGTTTATAGTTTTTTAGAGACTAATTTTTAGAGCAGTTTTAGGTTCACAGCAAATTTGAACAGAAGTTACAGATGTGGAAGGCAGAGAGTTCAGCACCCCTCATAGAGTGGCTGGTTTGTTATAACTGATGAACCTACATTGACAAATCATTATCACTCAAAGTTCATAGCTGACATTAGGGTTGTACATTCTTTGGGTTCAGACAAGTGTATAATGCCATTTATCTACCATTATAATATCACTGAAAATAATTTCACTATTCTTTTTTACTGTCTTTATAGTTTTATCTTTTCCAGAATGTCCTATAGTATGTAACCTTTTCATATTGGCTTCTTTCACTTCATAATGTGCATTTAAGTTGTTTTCTCCATGTTTTTTAATGGCTTTAAGGCTCATTTCTTTTTCGCACTGAATAATACTTTATTGTCTGGATGGATCAGTTTGTTTATCCACCCACCTGTTAAAGGACAACTTGGTTACTTAGAGTTTTGGCAGTTACAAATAAAATTGCTATCAACATCCATGTATAGGTTTTTGTGTAGACGTAAGTTTTCATCTGCTTCAGGTAAACACCAATGAGCATGACTGCTGGATTATATATAAGAGTATAATTTTATAAAACGTCACCAAACTTTCTTCCAACATGTCTGTATTGTTTTGCATTTCTAATAGCAATGAATGAGAGTTCCGCTTGCTCCACATCCTACCAATATTTGGTATTGTCAGTGTTCTAGATTTTGGCCATCCTGATAGGTGTATAGTTGGGACCTAAGTTTTTAAAATTTGCTTTTCTTGTGGCTCATCGAGTAGGGTGCCGGCCCCATATATCCGAAGTGGTGGTTCAAACCCGACCTTGGCCAAACTGCAAAAACAGAAAAATAGCCAGGCGTTGTGGTAAGCACCTGTAGTCCCAGCTACTCAGGAGGCTGAGGCAAGAGAATCGCTCCAGGCTCATTTCGCTAAGCCCAGGAGCTGGAGGTTGCTGTGAGCTTTGTGACGCCATGGCACTCTATGGAGGACGATAAAGTGAGACACTGTCTCTAAAAAAAAAAATTGCTTTTCCATGGAACATCTTTTCTTCTTCTTCTTCTTTTTTTTTTTTGGGAGACAAAGTCTCAGCCTGTTGACTTTCGTAGAGTGCCAGTGGAGCCATAGCTGAAACTTAAATTCTTTTTTTTTGAGACAGAGTCTGACTGTGTCACTCTGGGTAGAGTGCTGTGGTGTCACAGCTAACAGCAACCTCAAATTCTTGGGCTTAAGGGAGTCTCTTGCCTCAATCTCTCAAGTAGCTGGGACTACAGGTGCCCGCTACAATGCCTAGCATTTTTTTTTTTTTTTTTTTGGGTTGTAGTTGTCATTGTTGTTTGGCAGGCCTGGGCTGTTCAAACCCACCAGGTCTGGTGTATGTGCCTGGAGCCCTAGCCGCTGAGCTACAATCTGAACCTCAACCTTAAATTCTTTATTTTTTATTTTTTGCAGTATTTGGCCAGGGCCGGTTTGAACCCACCACCTCTGGTATATGGGGCTGGCGCCCTACTCCTTCAGCCACATGCACTGCCCTCAACCTTAAATTCTTGAGCATAAGCAATCCTCTTGCCTCAGCTTCCCGAAGCTGGGACTACAGGTGCCCACGACAACACCCTGGCTATTTTTTTTTTTTTTCTACGATATGGGGTCTTGCTCTTGCTCAGACTGGTCTCAAATGCCTGAGCTCAACCGATCTGCCCACCTCAGCCTCCCCGAGTGCTAGGATTACATATGTGAGCCACCGTTTCCGGCTAGGACATCTTTTTTTCATGTGCTTATTTGCTATCTGTGTATCTTCCTTGATAACGTGTCCCTTTGCATCATTTTCTAATTAGATTGTAATATAATTCAGTGGTTTGTAGCCTGTTCTCAAGATCAAGCAACTACCACCAGTAATTTCAGAGCATTCTTCACCACAAAAAGAAACCCTTTACCAATTAACAGTCACTCCCATCTCCTCCACTAGCAACCATTAATCTATTTTGTGTCTTTGTAGATTTTCCTGTTTTGTACATTTCATGTAAACATACATATTATGGCATATATCAGTATTTCATTCCTTTTTATTGTTGACTAATGTTAATTTATCTGCCCATTTGTTGATGGACATTTGTATTGATTTCATTTGGAGATTGTCACCAACAATAGTGTTATGAACATTTATTTGCAATTTTTTCTTTTTGTTGCAGTTTGGCTGGGGCTGGGTTCGAACCTGCTACCCTTGGTATATGGGGCCGGTGCCCTACTCACTGAGCCACGGGCGCTGCCCCTATCTACAAATTTTTGTGTGAATATGTGTTTTTACTTCTTTTGGTTAAATGCCTAGGAGTAGAATTGCTAGGTCATGTGATACTTTTAGCCATTTGAGAAACAGCCAGACTATCTTCCAAGGTAGCTGCGCCATTTTACATTCCCACCAGCAATGTACCAGGATTCCAATTTCTCCATATCCTTGCTGACATTTGTTACTTTCCATATTCTTTTTTTTTTTTTTTTGAGACAGAGCCTCAAACTGTCACCCTGGATAGATTGCAGTGACATCATAGCTCACAGCAACCTCCAGTTCCTAGGCTCAAGCGAGTCTCCTGCCTCTGCCTCCCAAGTAGCTGGGGCCACAGGTGCCCACCACAAGGCCAGGCCATTTTTTGGTTGCAGCGTTATTATTGATTGGTGGGCCGGGCTGAATTCGAACCTGCCAGCTCAGGTGTATGTGGCTGGTGTCTTAGCCCGTTGAGCCACAGGCGCCGAGCCTGTGCTGGTTTTTTATATACAATTTGAAATATTTTCATCAAACTGAAAAATAAGATTTCTAAGTCCTAGATCTTGACCTATGCTAACTATGACAATTAGGTATTTAAACCTTTGGCATAAATTACGTTTCTAGTAAGAGAAAATATGTTGTGGAGTCAACTCTTCAATGTTTTTGCCTCCTTTTTTATTTTTTATTTTATTTTTTTCTTTTTTGGAGACAGAGCCTCAAGCTGTCAGCCTGGATAGAGAGCTTTGGCATCACAGCTCACAGCAACCTTTAACTCCTGGGCTCAAGCAAGTCTCCTGCCTCCACCTCCCAAGTAGCTGGGACTACAGTTGCACGCCATAACTCGCCCGGCCATTATTTGGTTGCAGCTGTCATTGTTGTTTGACGGGTTCAGGCTGGATTCAAACCCTCTAGCTCACGTGGCTGGCACCTTAGCCCGTTGAGCTATAGGCGCTCAGCTACTTTCCATATTCTTCATTCTAGCCATTCTGGTAGATGTGAAATGTTATCTCATTGTGGGTTTTTTCTTAGTATTTTCCCTATTTTCATTTCTTTCTTTATTTTTTTCCTTTCTGCCTTCAGACTTTATTTGTACTTATGTTTCTTCTAATGTAGTCTTAATTGCTAGAGTGAATTTTTTTCTTTTTCTTTGGAATTTTTCTCTAAATTTTTTTACTTCCTTTCTCAAGGACAAATGAGGTCTCATCTTGCTCTGTTACCCACCCTTCAGTAGTATGATCATAATTTACTGCAGCCTTGAAGTTCTGGCCTTAAGTAGTACTCCTTCCTACCTTAGCCTTCTGAGTTGCTGGAACGTGGGTGCATGCTACCATGCTCAGCTAATTTTTTTTCCATTGTATTTAGAGTTGGGGGTCTTGCTATGTTCAGCCCAGGCTAGTTTGAACACCTCGCTTCAAGTGATCCTCTTGTTTGTCTCAGCAATATACCTAGCTCCATTTCCCAGTTTTTTTCAGCTTGATTTTTGTTATTCTTTCATGTCATCTGTCATTTATTAGCCTATTTTGAAACAGAGGGTTTTATTTTTATGGTAGAGTGCTGTGGAGTCACAGCTCACAACATCCTCAAACTGTTGGGCTTAAGCGATTCTCTTACCTCAGCCTCCCAAGTAGCTGGGACTACAGGCACCTGCTACAATGCCTGACTATTTTTTTGTTGCAGTTGTCATTGTTTAGCTGGCCCAGGCAGGGTTTGAACCCATCAGCCTATGTATATGAGGCCGGTACCCTGCTCACTGAGCTATGGGCACTGCCGTATGGACCTGTTTTTCTGATGTGTACATTATTGTCTATGAGAATGTTACTCTCCTTTGCTTATTTATTTCTTACAATGGAGTATGTGATTCCACTATCTTACTTTCTCTTGCATGTTTTTAGATAAAGTTGTTTTTTGTGCATTCTGAAAAGGATGGAAGATGTCCACAGCTGTGTTGGTGATTTTCATGTATGTTAAAAATATGACCTCTTGCTTCGTGAAAATTTCTGGGTCTTCTTTTTCCCTGTCATTCTTGTCCCTGTCCATTCTATTTTTATTCTAGTCCCAGCACTTGCCCTTAATGTAGAGCACTGTCCTGGTGATGGATCAGTTCTCAGAGGATGCTCCAGTAGGGCAGAGTATGCACACTGAGGACAGGCCACTGAGTGTTAGCCACAGGAACTGCCTTACGGTGGTGAAACCTTATGGGAATAGTAGTTTGTAGAGAGAGGGCATATCTGTTTCCAAATAGGTGAAAGTTGGCCTACCTTCTCAGTCTCCTACACTCACTGTGTATACCCTTCTCCTATCACCCAGATGACTGTCTCAGACTACCTCCTAACAGGCCCTTACTACAGTTTCTGCAGCATGCACACAAAGGGTGACTACTACCAGTGACATTCCTATGATAGGTGTTGATTTACTCCTGTAGGTGGATTCTCCCTAAGAATGAGTGCTCTGAAGTTTGAAAGGACATATTTAAAATCTTCATTATTGGCCTGGGCATAATGGCTCATGCCTGTAATCTGGGAGGCTGAAGCAGGTGAATTGCTTGAGCTCAGGAGTTGGAGACCAGCCTGAGCAATCACAAGACTCCTTTCTCTACTAAGAATAGAAAAACCAGCTGGGAGGCCAGGTTCAATGTCTCATGCCTGTAATCCTAATGCTCTGGGACGCCTAGTTGGGTACATTGCTTGAGCTTTGGAGTTGAAGACTAGCTTGAGCAAGAGTGAGACCTCATTTCTAAAAATAGCCAGGCATTGTGGCAGGCACCTGTAGTTCCAACTACTTGGAAGGCTGAGGCAAGAAGATCACTTGAGCCTAAGAGTTTGAGGATGCTGTTAACTATGATTTCACAGCACTCTACCAAGCATGACAATGTGAGACTCTGCCTCAAATTAAAAAAGAAAAAGAAAAGACTAGGTGGGTTTGATAGCTCCTAAAATCTCAGCTACTTCAGAGGCTGAGGCAAGAGGATTGCTTGAACCAAAAATCTGAGGTTGCTGTGAACTGTGATGCCATGGACCTCTACCCAGGGGAACAGAGTGAGACTCTGTCTCAAAACTTAAAAAATAAATCTTCATAATTACTTTTCCCTCTTCTTGGTCCTGCTATATTTTTTGTTTCATATTATTTTTCTCAAGTTTCCAGAAAAATGACAATAGCATTGTGGAGAAGAGTGTGTTAGTATTTCTGAACTTTAGGGATAGAAGCTAAAATGAACAGACATTGTGGGATATTGTGTGGAAATGCCTCGTTTGTGTCCCTCAGGTGACAGGGCACACTTCAACTCTTATCTGAGGTGAGAGAATAGGCTCTGCTGTCAACAAGGCACATATCCTGTTTTCATAATAGTAGGTTTAGAAGATGTGGAAAAACACTCCTAACTCCTGTTGCAAATGGGATAGAATGAAGAATTGGGGGATTCCTTTTCTCATCTGAAAAATGACTATTTGAAGTTGAAAACCATCTCACTTTTCTTTAGCATTGAGCCAGTCTGTGACAGTTACACTGTCCAAGGGACATTTGGAGACATTACTGATTGTCATAACTTGATGCAGGTCCAGTGTCACTGGCTTCTCATGGATGGAGGCTTAGGGTGCTGCTAAATCACCAGGCCCACAGTTTATGTGCTCAGGTTGGGCAACAAGGTTGTGATAAGCAACTCAGGGTCTCAGGCTATCTTCATTGTTTTCACAGATTAGCCCTGTCTATTGGGAAATGCTCTGAATCACTCTCAAGGTTCATTTTTTCCCCCAGAGAATTAGTTTTAAATCTGTTAAATGAAAGGAGGAGACCATTCAGAAGAGATATTTCACAAATGGATGTAGTGATTATCAGCACAGATTTGTTTCTTGTAGACATTGCCCACAATGATTTTGTTTTCCTAGTAGAAATGGGTTGGATGTGCTGGTCCATGTTTCAGGCAGACAAGGGAGACTTGTTCACTGGGGGCATAGGGGTGAGATAGTATGAATTTCAGAGAAGACTTTTGTTACTTTAAATGATCTGGTGCTATAGAAAAGATTCAGGGGTGTCTGGGGCCACAGGCAGATCATTCAAGGACTGTTCTGCTTATCTGTGGTGTCAGATAGCATGAAAAGTATGCATGGACTTTTTTTTTTTTTTAAACAATTTTTGCAGTATGCAGACCTTTTTTTTTTTTTTTTTTTTGGCTCACCAGCTTTTAATGTAAAAATGAACACCAAAAAAGAAAAAAGGTTGAACATCCCTGGGAATTCCTTAAATGAGAACATCTCTCTTATTTCAGAACATTGACTACAGAGAAGTTGAGGGAAGGGGCCTCAGGGGAACTGACTGAGACGGGGGAAGCTTCTCCCACCTGAAGGTCAGTCAAAGCAAGGACAGCCCTGTGTTTCCTGCTCTTGAATCTGCAGAGTTTCATTAGGGCAAAAATTAGGGTTCTTAAGGCGGGGAGAGGTGCTTCATGCCTGTAATCCCAGCACTCTGGGAGACTGAGGCAGGCACATTGCATGAGCTCATGAGTTCAAGACCAACCTGAGCTAGAGCCAGACCCCATCTCTAAAAACAGCTGGGCATTGTGGTGGGCACCTGTAGTCTCAGCTACTCAGGAGGCTGAGGCAAGAGAATTGCTTAAGCCCAAGAGTTTGAGGTTGCCGTGAGCTATGATGCTATGGCACTCTACCAGGTGAGACAAAGTGAGACTCTGTCTCAAAAAAAAAAGAAAAGAAAGAAAACAACCAGGTTTCTCTCTCAACTATTTATCAAAAGCTACCTTATCATTTGTTGTCTTTCATTTTAAACAGGGCAGACCTCCTTATGCTGCTTCAGCAGAAGAAGTGGCCAAAGAACTTAAGTCGAAATCTGGGGAATCAAAATCCTCTGCTGTGTCTTCAGACGGGTCCCTGGCTGAAAACGGAGTGATGGCCGAGGAAAAGCCAGCTCCCCAGATGAATGGGAGTGCGGGCAACGCCAGGGCCCCCAGTCACTCCGAAAGTGCCTTGAACAATGACTCTAAAACGTGCAATACAAATCCTCATTTAAATGCACTAAGTACAGACAGTGCTTGCCGCAGAGAGGCAGCTCTGGAGGCAGCTGTCTTAAATAAAGAAGAGTAAACTTATTTTTTATAGAGGGTGAAGGATGCTGGAAGGGTAAAGATTTAGGAATATCTGGAGAGAGAGAGAGCCTGCAGTTATGTACATTTTGTCCTTTCCGTAAGAGAAAAATGAGGATTTTGGAAATTCAGATCCCTCTTTGATATCAGAGATTTAAACAACACATTTTTAGTTTTAACCAGTTGTAGTCAAAATGCTACAATAAAACAAAAAAAAAAAAAGAAAGAAAATGAAGAGCATTTGACTCCCGCACTTAAAATGAAGTACACATAAAGTTTAAACTGGTTATGACAAAGCCTATAGTTGTGTTTCTTGAACTATAAAGAAAACAAATTTTGGCAGTCTTTAAGTATATATAGCTTAAAATATAATTTTTAGCATTTGGCACCATATG
>CAUYON010101673.1:0-23313 GCA_963573935.1 Arctocebus calabarensis | reverse complement strand
ATGAGATTATGAAAGAGAACTTTCCAGACATGCCAAGAGATTCTGAAATTCAGATAGCAGACAGTTTCAGAACCCCAGCACAATTCAACCCGAATAAGACATCCCCCTAGACTTCACTAAAGTTAATATGAAGAAGAAAATTCTGAAAGCAGCCAGACAGAAGAAAACCATAACCTACAAAGGGAAGAATATTAGAATAACTGCAAATCTCTTGGCTCAAACCTTTCAAGTTAGAAGAGGATGATTATTCACTTTTAATCCCCTAAAACAAAAAAACGTCAACCCAGGATCCTGTATTGAGCTAAAATGAGTTTTGTTTATGATGGAGAAATTAAATACTTTAATGACATCCACATGTTGAAGAAATTTGCCATAACTATGCCAGCTCACCGGGATATTCTCAGATCTATCATCCATAACGACCACTTGATGCTCCACCACAAAAGTAAACTCACTCAGAAACTTTCAATCAAATTCCAACCTCCACAGTGGCGAAAGGATTAAAAATGTCCACTGGACTTTCGCAAGGCTTATTAATATTCTCAATTAATGTGAATGGTTTAAATTGTCCTCTAAAGAGGCACAGGCTGGCTGATAAGATACAAAACTCAGGCCAGATATCTGCTGCATACAGAATCTTATCTTACCTTAAAAGATAAATATAGACTCAAGGTGAAGGGATGGTCATCTGTATTCCAGGAAAATGGAAAGCAGAAAAAAGTAGGTGTTACAATCTTATTCACAGATACAATAGGCTTTAAACCAACCAAAGTAAGGAAGGATAAGGATGGACACTTCATATTTGATAAAGGTAATACTCAACATGATGAGATTTTAATTATTAATATTTATGCACCCAACCAGAATGCACCTCAATTTATAAGAAAAACTCTAACAGACATGAGCACCTTGATTTCCTCCAGCTCCACAGTAGTTGGAGGTTTTAATACCCCTTTAGCAGTGTTGGATAGATCCTCCAATAAGAAGCTAAAAAAAGAAATTTTAGATTTAAACTTAACCATTCAATATCTGGATTTAACAGATAGCTACAGAACATTTCATCCTAATAAAACTGAATACACATTCTTCTCATCAGCCCACAGAAAATACTCCAAAATCGATCACACCTTAGGTCACAAGTCTAACCTCAGCAAATTTAAAAGAATAAAAATTATTCCCTGCATCTTCTCAGACTGAGAAGATGCAAGGAATAATAGTAAGTTGAACTCAATAACAACAGGAATCTGCATACTCATACAAAAACATGGAAGCTAAATAACCTTATGCTGAACAATAGATGGGTCATAGACGAAATTAACAAGGAAATCCCCAAATGTTTAGAACAAAATAACAATGAAGACACGAATTATCAAATTATATATTATATATTGCAGAATTATCAAACTGCAAAGGCAGTCCTAAGAGGGAAATTTATAGCACTGCAAGCCTTCCTCAAGAGAACAGAAAGAGAAGAAGTTAATAACTTAGTGGGACATCTCAAGCAATTGGAAAAGGAAGAACATTTCAACCACAAACCCAGCAGAAGAAAAGAAATAACCAAAATCAGAGCAGAATTAAATGAAATTGAAAGCAAAAGAATTATATAACAGATCAATAAATAAAAAAGTTTGTTCTTTGAAAAGGGCAATAAAATAGATAAACCTTTGGCTAACCTAACCAGGAAAAAAAAGGGTAAAATCTCTAGTTTTGTCAATCAGAAATGGTAAAGATGAAATAACAATAGACTCCTCAGAAATTAAAAAAATCCTTACCAAATATTACAACAAACTTAACTCTCAGAAATATGAAAATTTGAAGGAAATTGACCAATACTTGAAAGCACACCACTTTCCTAGATTTAGCCACAAAGAAGTGGAAGTTTTGAACAGGCCTATATCAAGTTCTAAAATAGGATCAACTATAAAAAAAAATTTCCCTAAAAAGAAAAGCCCGGGACCAGATGGCTTCACATCAGAATTCTACCAAACCTTTAAAGAGGAACTAGTACCTATATTACACAACCTTTTCTAAAATATATAAAAAGAAGGAATACTACCCAACACATTCCATGAAGCAAACATCACCTTGATCCCTAAACCAGGAAAAAACCCAACAAGAAAAGAAAATTATAGACCAATATCACTAATGAATATTGATGCAAAAATATCCAATAAGATCCTAACAAACAGAATCTAACAACACATCAAGCAAATTATACACCATGACCAAGTGGGCTTTATCCCCAGGCTCTCAAGGCTGTTTCAAAACATGTAAATCTATAAATGTAATTTAGCACATAAACAAACTAAAAAAGAAAGACCATATGATTTTCTCAATTGATGCAGAAAAAGCTTTTGATAATATCTAGCATCCCTTCATGATCAGAACACTTAAGAAAATTGCTATAGAAGGGATATTTCTTAAACTGATAGAGGCCATGTACAGCAAACCCACAGCCAATATCCACTGAATGGAGCTAAATTGAAATCATTTCCACTTAGATCAGGAACCAGGCAAGGATGCTCATTGTCTCCATTGCTCTTTAACATTGTAATGGAAGATGTAGCCATTGTAATTAGGGAAGAAAAGGCAATCAAGGGTATCCACATAGGATTAGAAGAGATTAAACTTTCACTCTTTGCAGATGATATGACTGTATATTTGGGAAACACCAGGGATTCTACTATAAAACTTTTGGAAGTGATCAAGAAATACAGCAGTGTCTCAGGCTACAATATCAACACTCATAAATCTGCAGCCTTTATATATACCAACAATAGCCAAGCTGAAAAAATAGTCAAGGACTCTATTCTTTTCACAGGAGTGCCAAAGAAGATGAAATATTTGGGAGTTTACCTAACAAAGGACGTGAAAGATCTCTAAAAAGAGAACTATGAAACTCTAAGAAAAGAAATAGCTGAACACGTCAACAAATGGAAAAACATACTATGCTCCTGGCTGGGAAGAATCAACATTTAAAATGTCCATACTACCCAAAGCAATATACAATTTTAATGCAATTCCTATTAAAGCTCCATTGTCATATTTTAAAGATCTCGAAAAAATAATACTTCATTTTATATGAAATCAGAAAAAGCCTCGAATAGCCAAGAAATTACTTAGAAATAAAAATAAAGCAGGAGGAATCATGCTACCAGACCTGAGACTGTACTATAAATCAATAGTGATCAAAACAGCATGGTACTGGCACAAAAACAGAGTATGGAACAGAATAGAGAACCAAGAGAAGAACCCAGCTACTTACCATTATTTGATCTTTGACAAGCCAATCAGAAACATTCAATGGGGAAAAGACTCCCTATTTAACAAACGGTGCTGGTTGAACTGGCTGGTGACCTATTGAAGACTGAAACTGGATCCACACTTTTCACCATTATCTAAGATAGACTCTCACTGGATTAAATATTTAAACTTAAGACATGAAACTATAAAAATACTAGAAGAAAGTACAGGGTAAACTTGAAGGAATTGGCCTGGGTGAATATTTTATGAGGCAGACTCCCCAGGCAATTGAAGCAGTATCAAAAATACACTATGGGACCTGATTAAACTAAAAAGCTTCTGCACAGTCAAGAACATAGTAAGTATAGCAAGCAGACAGCCCTCAGAATGGGGAAAATATTTGCAGATTATGCCTCCAACAAAGATATTTGCAGATTATGCCTCCAACAAAGATTTAATAATGAGAATCCATAGTGAATGCAAACGTATTGGCAAGAAAAGAACAAGTGATCCCATCTCAGGGTGGGCAAAAGAGTTGAAGAGAAACTTCTCCAAAGAAGACAGGTGCACGGCCTATAGGTACATGAAAAAATACTCATCATCCTTAATCATCAGAGAAATGCAAATCAAAACTACTTTGAGATATCATCTAACTCCAGTAAGATTAGCCCACATAACAAAATCCCCAAACCAGAGATGCTGGTGTGGATGTGGAGAAAAGGGAACACTTCTACATTGCTGGTGGGAATGCAAACAAATACTTTCCTTTTGGAAGGATGTTTGGAGAATACTTAGAGATCTAAAAACAGAACTGCCATTTAATCCTATAATTCCTTTACTAGGTATATACCCAGAAGAGCAAAAACCACATTATAACAAAGACATCTGTGCCAGAATGTTCATTGCAACCCAATTCATAATTGCGAAGTCATGGAAGAAGCCCAAGAGCTCATCGACCCACAAATGGATTAATAAATTGTGGTACATGTATACAATGGAATATTATGCAGCCTTAAAGAAAGATGGAGACTTTACCTCTTTCACGTTTACATGGATGGAGCTGGAACATATTCTCCTTAGTAAAGTATCTCAAGAATGGAAGAAATCATATCCAATGTACTCAACCCTACTATGAAGCTAATTTATAGCTTTCGTATGAAGGCTATATCCCAATTATACCACAAGAATATGAGGAAAGGAGCACAGGAGGGAATGGGGGGGTAGGATGCGTGGAGGGAGGGTAATCAGTGGGATGACACCTACAATGCATCTTAGAAGGGTACAGTTGAAAATTACTAAATGCAGAATACAAATGTCTTCATACAATAACTAAGAAAATGCCACGAAGGCTATGTTAAATAGTTTGATGAAAATATCTCAGATTGTATATGAAGCCGGCACATGGTACCCCACGATTGCACTAATGTACACAGCTATGATTTAATTAACCAAAAAAAAGAGAAGGGGAAAAAAATAGTTACACAAACATTGTGTAGGGCAAGTATCTGTGGGAAGTAGATGATAAAATGTGGAAATGTCATTTTTATTAACAAGATTTGATTAAGTGACTCTTGTCTGGGAATGCTCATTCTCTAATAAAATTTTCTCTTTTGAGTTTATATATGTAATAGCATTGAGTTTATATATGTTTAGCAATTGTCAAAGTAACCCTAAAGCTAAGATACATACTTTTATGTATGACATTGTCACTATAAATAAAATTGTCCACATCTGAAAATATTATCTATTTCATGTGATTGTCATTATATATAAATTAAAATAAATTTTCATTCATTTTATTGCTAAAATCAGAATTTCAAGATATTTGTTAAATACCACTACAACATGGCCATCCTCCCTTCCCTGAAAAACCTCAAGATATTTATAACAAGATAATATATAATAAAATAATTGCTAGTACCATTATGGTATACAAGAAATATATATAAATATATATACACACACACATATACATGTGAGTGTATAGTTGTAGTTGTTTATTTTGATTCTCAAAACAGTTATATGATACAGATTTTGCCAACAGCACGCATTTATAGAATAAAAACTGCAGTTGCCAGAGGTCCATTCTCTTTGGGAGGTGATCCATTTCTTCTGGCTTTCTCTACGATATGAAAGTTGAGGAATCACATAGCTGAGTCACTTAACAAAAGCTATTAGCTCTGAATTCACTATGTCATATTTCTTCCAAATGAATAAATATGGTTAAGTGAAGGAAATCAGCAGATAAGGGTTTGGGTATTTGATGCCATTTGCTTCCATGCTCGTATTTCTCAAAGTTCTTTAATTTCAGTTCCTTGTCTTCAACATTGATTTGTTTTAACAGATAAGTGGTATAGGAAGAATGGAAGTGGGACTATTTTAATTGCTGAAGATATTTCAGAAGCCATTCAGAGAAGGACGAAAATAGTTTCTTGATTCATTTCAAATAGGGCTATTTAAGTGGCAAGGCTAATAATTAATTTGCTGTTGTGGTCACAGAATTGAGTCATTGTAAACCTGGGGACTTGTGTTTTGATCTTCTTTGGTGCTTATTGTAACTTCCGCTGACCCTGATTTACAATTTGAAAGTTATATTTTTAGTTCTTTGGGAGGTATACATTCACAAAAATCTTGATGTTATTTGATTACCTAATGGGAGGTATGAAGCTTAGGATCTAAAAGCACACATAAAATTTAAATTGTATTTTCACTCACCAATGCCTTAATGGGGCAGAAACTCTCTCTTACTCAGACAAATAATTACTTTCACAATAGAAAGATAAACAAAACCATCAATTATAATTATGTAAGTGTTCTTCCTGCTGAGACAAACTAGTCAACATTTCTTCTTCAAGTTTGATACATAGATGCTACAGCACTGAGAGAGCTTTCTGGATAAATTTGGTAAAAATAATTTTAAAAGTCAGAAAACCATACTCTTGCTGAAGATATGTATGTTTGTTGTAATCTGGCTTGTTTATATCTTACTTTGTCATGTTCCCTTTTTCTGTTAAAAGAACCTCAAGAGGAGAATTTAAAAGTTTTTAATTGTGAGGGGAAGGAAGCCTTGCGTGTGAAAATATTTTTCAATTGGAAGTTTCTGTGACAATGTCAGACTTTTCTTAAACCATTTGCTTAAAGAAAAATCTGGCCACTAAATGCTCATATTGAGATGACTGAATATAGTATATGTGCGTAACACACACACGTGTAGTATTAAAAGGCAGAATTTATTTTATTTTAGTATTTCAAAATTAGTGTTTTTTAAGCATGGAATCTTGTGCACGTATTAGTCAGCTTGGGCCGCTGTAACAGATACCACATACCGCATGGCTTTTAGAAAAATAGAAATTTATTTCTCACAGTTCTAGAGATTACAAAGTCCAAGACTGAGGTGTGAGCTGATTCAGTTCCTGGTGAGGGTTTTTCTGGGTTACAGACAACTTCCTAGCTCTGTCCTCACATGGCAGAGAAAGAGGGAGCTCTGGTATCTCTTTCCTTATGAGGGCACCAGCCCTGTTGGATTGGCCTTAACTTTTATGACCTCATTTAGCCTTTATGGCCTCTTAGAGGCCCTAACTCCAAATGCAGTCACATTGAGGCTTAGGGCTTCAACATATGAATTTTGAAGGGCACAAACATTAGGTTCCTAACAAACCTAAGTAACTTGTTTGTAAGTGTTTAAGCAAAGATTTCTTTTAGTTTTAATCCTTAGAAACATGGCTGGAAATTATTTTTTGTTTTTGCATTTGTTGCTGTCTGAATAAGAATTTCCTCTTGAACAGAAGCATGTAATAAGTTCAAAATCTTCTTTATCTTTTGTGTTTTTACAGATGAGCTCTCACCATGTTGCTTAGACTTGTCTTGAACTCCTGGCTTCAAGCAATCCTCCTGCCTCAGCCTCCTGAGTTACTGAAATTACAGGCACAGCCCCCTCCCACTCCACGAGTAAGTATTATTTCTTATTCCATGAACCTGGATAAGTGAAAAGTGTAACTTCTAACATTTTTAAGATAAAATTTAGCTTCTCTCTTAGGCCCTAGTTCTACACATTGATAAAGGTCCAATCTCAGTCATTTCAAAGGTCCAATTGATACAGGACATTTGGCGCCCCAGCCAGCTCAGCAGAGCAGAGCCTCCACCTTGGCGGTGTTGGTGCGGCCGCAACCAGCTGAGGAACCAGCAGGCTGGATGATAAACAAGGAAGGGTGCCTCCAACCCCCACCGGGGACTCCAGTAACCAAAAGAGACAGACAACTGGTGTCTCCTTCAGTTTACACTTAGGACTAAATAGGAACCCCATTTCCTATGCCTAGGTTAATTTCATGTGAATTTCCTAGGCCTCAATTCCATGAATGGAGTCCATTCATTAATACATTCATTCACCTTGCCCCATCGGAAGAAACTGTGTTCATTCAGTTCCTGGCCAAGGAACCCATACACCTATGTATACCCGGAGAGACGGGAAGAGATCAGGAGAGAAACGGAGAGAACTTTTCTCTCCCGACTTGAGTTCTCTCTCTCTACCGGGAGCTTTAGTGTTTTTTGTATTCTTTTCTATAAACAAATTCTGTCTTTCCACTGATCCGTGGTCAGCGGATTTATTCTTCAAATCACTGAGACCAAGAACCTGAAATTCCAGTATCACAATCTCTGTCAATGAAGAGTGATATTATTCAATTTATGCTTTCACAGATTTTCTCAAGTCAATATCTAAATTCCATAGTGTTTAAAAAATTACAAAGTATAGGAAAAGATAAAGATGCCTAATTGGCATTATGTGTTCTGGCATCTGCCTTAGTCCACACTTCCATCTGGTTTCCTGTTGTTAGTCCATGCAGATTCACTTAGAGTTCTTTTCTTTTTTTGTTGTTGAGACAGTCTCACTATGTTGCCCTCAGTAGAGTACTGTGGTGTCACAGCTCACAGCAACCTCAAACTCTTGGGCTTAAGCAATTCTCTTGCCTCAGCCTCCCAAGTAGCTGGAACTACAGGCACCCGCCACAACACCCAGATATTTTTGTTGTTGTTGCAGTTGTCATTGTTGTTTAGCTGGCCCAGGGCTAGGTTTGAACCTGCCAGCTTCTGTGCCAGGCCAGTGCCTGTGCTACAGGTGCTGAGCCTCACTTAGAGTTCTTCAGACCACCACCACAAAACCCATTCTGTGTCCATCGGCTCTTTTGTCTTATGAGAAACTTCAGCTCTGGCCAGTCTTACCCATGAGAAACTGAGCCCAAAGTCCAACTGCCTACGTACCTCGTGCAGCCATTTCCAGTGCATGAATACTGTAAGATATGGGAAAACAATCCCTCCTCTCTCCCAAATTTCCATATCCTGATCCTCAGAACCTGTGACGATCTAAACAGCTGACTTTAATGTAGTGAGAATATCATAGATTATCTGGGTGAGCCCAATGTAATAAACGTTCCTGAGAATGGATGAGGCAAGCAAAGGGCTGAGAGATGTGAAGACATTCGCAGGACATAGCAATGCCGCGTGAGAAGGACTCAACCCACTGTTACCACCTTTGAAGATGGAAGAGAGGAACCAGATGCCAGGAATGTGAGTGGCTTCTAGAAACTAGGAAAGATAAAGAAGTGAACTGTCCCCTGAAAAGGGAACTAGTGATATCCATTTCATTCTTCTGATCTACAGTGTTGTGGGACAAAAGATGGATGTTGTTTTAAGCCACTTGGTTTGTGGCAATTTGTTACAGCTGCAGTAGGAAACTGATACAGTTCCTATGCCTTGAGTGACTTGGCAAACTTCGTAAGTTTTGCTGACTTTTGAAGCTTTGCTTTGGAATGCAGGCACAAGAGCTTTCTATATTCCCTTCCATTTTAGTAACTTGGCTGAAATTGGGAAAGAGGTGAAGAACCCTACTGAGTACTAAAGTCTTCTATTTTTTTCTCGTTGCTCTCGCTCCCTTAGCTTATGAAAACTTTAACGAACGAGGAAAGGGGGAAGAACTGCCTAACTACACATCTCTTAAAAAACAAGTTGTTCATGAAATAAATTTCATGACTTAAAATTCTTCAAGCCTTAGACAATTACAAATAAAACAGCATACCTTTTGTGAAGAAAAATATTTGAATTTCAAAACTCTTGTCTTGAGAGCTTATGTGAAATAAAGAGACCGAGGATTTTTTTTAATTCCCTGGCTTACTAGCAATATTCTCTCCCTGGGGAGATGAAGGTGGAATAAACAAGTTGTCTAGGCTGAGAGTCGGTCTCAAGGCCCGAAGATAAAGACAGAACAAATAAGAGTTAAAACTTCAAAATGTTATCCCCATAAATAAGTTCTGGGCTCTTCGTGTGAATTATTCACTTTTTCATTATCTTCAGTCAGATTTAACCTCAAGACATCTTTCTCCTGTCATCCAGCGCACTACTGAGCCGCTCTCTCCTGTCCTTAGTTACTGATGTGAATGATCGTGATAGGCGTGTTTTAGATTTCCTGAGTCGGTGGGAAGAAATACTTCTCATCTCAGGCCCCTCAGTAGGCATGTTAAGATTTGCTAAACTTCCTGATCTATTTACTTTATTTATTTATTTATTTTGAAACAGAGTCTCACTTTGATGCCCTGGGTAGAGTGCCATGGCATCACAGCTCACAGCAACCAGTGTTTCAGGTTCTTGGTCTCGGCTTGAAGAATGAATCCACAGACCACAGATCAGTGGTAAGACAGGATTTATTCACAGAAATAACACAAAAAACCACAAAAATCAAAGCTTCTGGCAGAGAGAACTCAGGTGGGGAAGAAGCTCTTTTGATCCCTCTCTGAAGTCTGTCTCCAGGCTCTCTGCTCAGGGGTATATATAGTCTGAAGGGTTTGTTTGCACAAACTCAATGTTTACTTTTAGGGCCCTAGATCTTCTAAAGTTACAGCCAGCCCTCCTTTTAGCAGCAGGGGGCAGACCTCTCAGGTCCTGGAAACTCACATGAAATTGACCAGCCCTAGAAAAGGTGGGTTTTCCTTTTCAGCCAGAAGGGCACAGGGAAGGAGATACCAAGGCGCCAGTGTCTCTCCTGCAGTTATCTGGCCCCTCTGGCTACTGGAGCCTCCAAGGGCCCCCCTGCCCACCTGCTAGCCCACTGGTTCTGCCAGCTGCCGCACCAACACTGTCAGGGCTAAGGTGGCAGGTCTTGGCGCCACCAGCCCTGTATCACTCTTGGGCTCAAGTGATTCTCTTGCTTCAGCTTCCTGAGTAGCTGGGACTACAGGTACCTGCCACAACCTGCAGCTATTTTTAGAGACAGGTTCTCGCTTTCAGGCTGGTCTTGAACTTTTGAGCTCAGGCAATCCACCTGCCTCAGCCTTCCGGAGTGCTACGATTACAAGCTTAAGTCACTGCGTGTAGTTTGATCTATTCACTTTAAAACACAGCATCTCACCAGAAACGAAGTGGCCCCAGAGAACAGCTGCAGAGAGAGCATCTCTTAGTCAACTCCATAAACTGGATCTGCTGCTATTAGTGGTAATGTCTTGGCAAGAGAGGACCCTGCTGGATTTAAGCAACTTGATGATTTGAATACTGCTTTCTTTTAAATGTGGTTTACATCTTCCTACACAAACAATCCTCCTGGGCTTTCAGTCAGATTGATCAGGTGAGACCACATCCTTGTGTTTTGGGTGGGACATTGGGACTGGGAATAGGGCCCAAACCAGAGTCAGTGCCCAATTATATCTCAGAGCATAATTCCTAATTCCACTTTATCTTGTTGCCATGTCCAACATGAATAAGCAGAAAAATATTTGGGAAGAGAATTAATTATATTTCAAAATTTAATGTTATAAATTCATTATTTCAGATAATGCTTTCTTTCCTCAGTTCATACATAGTATCAGAAATTGCTTGCATTTGTTGTATAGAGGTATCAGCAGAAAGGTTTTTTCAGAAAATTCTCTTAAAGCCAACTACCCTGCTTTGAGTTTCAACAATGAGGCTAGACATTAAGATAAATGAAAATTTTTGACTTATTAATTATGTTTTACATAAAAATATTTGAACATATGTTTAGAAAAAAATTGAACTTTAATAATTATAAATGTCATATATCTTACTAAGTTAAATAGTGAATAATTTCTTAAGATTTCAATGTGCTTTCTTCACTCTCTGAGTTCAAGTAAAATTACTCAACATAATATGTGTCTGTGTATAAAATCACATTTCTATGTCACCGAATTCCTCTTAATTTTAATATTATGTTAATATTAATATTTTAGCACATTTTAAAATTATGTAAATGCACTAAAACAGATTAATATTGGAAAGAATATCATGATGATTCCTCCCATAAATGGTAAGGGAAAAAAAGACAAGCAGGGCTTGGCACCAGTAGCACAGTCGTTATAGCACCAGCCATACACTGAAGGTGGCAGGTTTGAACCTGGCCCAGGGCAAATAAACAACTCCAACTCCAAAATAACTAGGTGTTGTGGCTGGTGCCTATAGTCCCAGCTACTTGGGAGGCTGAGGCTAAAGAATCACTTAAGCCCAAGAGTTCAAGGTTGCTGTGAGCTATGTGATGCCACGGCACTCCTTTGTCAAGGGTGACAAAGTGAGACTCTGTCTCAAAAAAAAAAAGAAAAGAAAAGGAGACAAGCAATGAGCCCAAAATATATTAGTGCCTTCTCCAGACCAGATATTGTGGTGAGAAAGATGATTTGGTTTAATCCTTATAGCCCTGTAGTACTCTTTAACTGCATTTTCAACCAAGTTAACATAGTAACTGTGGTCACTTAGTTACTAAATTAGTAATTGGCAAAAAACATAGTAGAACCTCTGTTAGTTGACCATTCAAGGGATGTAACAAACTCAACATAAGGAACTAGGCCTCCAGTGCCGAAGTGTACATGTGGTGTGTGTCCAGTCTGTGAAAATTAGAGCAACTTAAGGAGGTGGTCAATGTAGTTGGTAAGTGATAGAGCAGGTATTTTGTCCAGATTTATCTGACTCTAAAATTTTCATTGTTTCAATAACACACTACCCTTAATTGCTTGCTAATTTCTTTTAAATATTTAATCTCTATGTGAGAGATATATCTTTTGTGAGTTTTCAAGTTACATACAATGTCAAGGATTATTAAATCTCATGAAAACCATAATTATCATCTAGTCCAAAGTTCCTTTTGCTAAAAAGGAAATAAGCTCAAAGTGATAAAAAGACAAATCATGACCTTACAGCTTGATACTGAAAATGCAGGGGAAAAAAAACTCATATTATAAACCAGACTCCTATTTCACTTCACTCTGTTAAAGGTTGGTGTTCTCGGGTTGCCAAGCCAGCTGGTCCGGTTCAGTTACTGATGGAACTAGGAAGTTCAACTGTGGCAGGGGAGGAATAAAAAGCAAAAGTAACTTTGCAATTTAGTGTACTTTAGCACAACAAAGAGAAATATTAGTTAAGAACAAAGAAAATTTAGAGCACTTCCAAAGAGAGCTGGATGTGGGCCCCTCTCATGAGTAAGAAGAGAGAGACATACACAAAGGCAGTGCAGGTGTAGAAATACCCTCTTTCTCTTTCTTTGAAACTGCTTGTGTAACTCTTTCGTTGGTCTCTCTGAGCCTCCAGGCACCTTTGGCCTTATCTATTGGTCATTCATTACCTAGGTTACCTCCTACCCACATTCCTTTCCCTTAATGTTTCCAGGGGCCCTGTAGACATCCTTATTCAGCAAGCCAGGCATTTCTCCCATCCCCTTTGAAGCGCTTTTCTTTGTCTCTTCCCACATCCAACTGTTTTCTGACGAATCTTATCAGTGCTTTATAAATCTATTCTCTACTTAAATGTGGATTGTTTATCCCAGTCACTCAAAAATAACACTCACCATATGATCTTCAGAAAAATGTCCTGTTGGGATATTCTATATTCTACATATCACGTATATCCTAATGGGAAATATCCTAATATTGCCTTAATGTGAAAAAATAAGGGTGCACAAGCTTGCTGGGGGAGCTTTAGAGGGCTGAGTTTTGCTATTGAAATTCCTTGCAGACAGGTGTCATTGTCTGAGAGATTGTTCTTGGTTTGCAGGCCTTTCAGTCCTTATACTATGCTGCAGGAGGAAGTTTCACACTCTTGAAAACAACTATTATTTTGGATAAAATTATTATTTAGCACATGGAGGAGGATCCAAAGTGATTCCCAATCTTATGGACTTGACCTACACAGGACAGTGAGGTGATATATTCCTAGAATCACTCTGGCATTGATAATGAGCACTGGAATCTTAGAATTGTCAACTAAAATAAAATCTTAAGATCCCCCCCACCCCCAGTGGCTAACTGACTGGCCAAGAGGATTCCTAAAACTGAGTTGTTAGCCAGGAGAAAAGTGATCAGACCTGCCTCATCAGGCCCACTCCCCTTCTTAGAGAGGTCCTCCTGGACTCACTAGTAGGCCTAAGGCTATGCCAGACCTATGGACATGTCCTCAATATACACAACAAACCACTTTGTCCATCTGGCACTTTGTCTTTATCTTAAGAATTCCTCTTAACTGACTCTTGGTCTATTAGACAAAGTCTAACTCTTTCAACTAATGGACTCTTTAAACCCATGTATCACCCAAAGATTCCCCCACTTCTAGATGTCCCACCTTTTTGAGTCAAACCAATGTATGTTTCCCACCTATTGATTTATGACCTCACCTGTAATTCCTGTTTCCCTAAAATATATAAAACCAAAGTCTACTCCACCATTGGAAGTTCAGTTGCTCCAAGCTTTGTGGGTGTGGCTATGGGGGTATGGTCCTTAAATTTCACTCAAAATAAACGTCCCCAAATCATTTGACTGAGTATGGCTTCTTTTCCATAGGCAGAAAAGTATGGGGGAGGAGTCAATATAGTTGCTGATACACTGGATTCCACATTAGGAATTACCAGATAATATCAGGGTAGAAACCTAAACACTCAGTACCTCAATGCACAATTGAGCCTAAGACTGGGAGACAGAAAAAAAAGTGTGGCAGGAAAACAATGAAGAAGAATACCGACTAAGTCTCTCTCTTGTCTTTGATTTGAGTCTAGTTAGGATTTGGTATTGAAATGAAGCATGAGAATTTTGAACCTCAAAACACAATGAAACATTGAAAAATGAGCTTGAAGCAACAATTTTATGTTGTTATAGTATGAAGATTTTAAAAATTATTTTAGATGAAAGTAGAATTTTACAAAAATATAGAAAGGGACAGGGCTAAGGAACTTAATGGAAGAGCCAGCAGGCAACAAAAAATTATCTAAGGGAAAGCAACAGATAAGATTCAGAGTTAAAACAAGAGCAGCAACAAATAAATATAATTTGGTAAAATTATTTTCATGAAATATAAGCCAAGCAAGCAGAGTATTTAGCAGAGAAAGTGACAGAATCCAATTGAGAAGAAAAGGAAATTTGGAAAATTTCAATCTCTAGTATAAATTAATAATATTTAATTAAATTACTCAGAGTATTAACTTCCAATAAAATGATATAAATGCCTGTTAAGAGAAGCACTCCTACTTAAGAAATTTATCTATATATTTAAAGAAAATTGAGATATATTTATCTTAAAATTATGTCCTCAACTTATTCTCAATTTTATCATAATATTATTAAGATACATGCCTTAGATATTTACTTCACTTCGTGAGTGTAGACAGAAATAAAAATCCAATAATAAAAAATAGTTATTTAATAGATAAGTAAGAAGGTGCGCTATGGAGATAGAATAGAATAACTACTTTTTTGAGACTATCATTGAGGGAAAGAAAAAATACAAAGTAAAAAAGATAAAAGCTTTAAGTGTTGAGAAAATTGAATTTCCACAGCAATAGGAGATAATGATGATTAAGAAAGTGGTAGGGGAGAAAAAGGCCTTTTTCTATAAAGGCAGAATTTGTAAACAGACTTTTGGAAGGAGATATTATATAGAGACACATTTAATATGTAGGATATTTTAAACTTTTTCTGATAATAGTAATATGTTCCATTTAAATAACTGAGAAAGAAAAGGAGAAAAAAACATAAATTAAATCAGTAATTCTAAGACTCAGAGATAGTTACTGAAATATTTTGAAATAGTGCTTTTCAGTTTTATTAGCATTTTTATATGGACAGCATAATAAAGCTCAAAATTTTACTGACTTGAAAAAATTATAGTAGATTTTAGCTCTTTTTTGATTACACAAATCAAAAGAAGATGAAGGTAAAGTCATGTTAAAATGTACAAACAAGAAAATTGGGCAAGGAGGAGACTGAAAGAGGCAACAGATAAATTGTAAGTGGTAAGAAGTAATGTAAGAATGCCCCCCAAATGTTCACATAGTGTTCTAGTCTCTCTCAGTTTTGTTGTTATTCAAAAGGATGCTGTTTATTAAGCTTTTTCTTGTTGCCTGATGATTTTGAAAGGCTTATGACTGACATAAAAGACTAGTTCCAAAGACTAGACTAGATCTTTGATCACAAATAATTCTTTCATGTAAGACACATTTTTCTGGCTTGTGGCAGGCAATCTGCAGTCAATACGAGCTAAAACTTGGGCAACATCTGCAGGAAATCTCTAGGCTGAGTACACAGACAAACCTTATCACTGGTTCCATTTAGGACAAAGAAATCTACAAAGAATTTTGTTCTCATATTACTGATAAGAAAATGTCAACTAATTTCCAAATCATAAATTTTCTCTAGCCTATCAAAAAGCTGAGGTTGTAAGGTGACCAAGTAAAGACCAGTTTGGAATAGTTAGGGCCCCAAACAGAAAGGGGCTTCATCTTCTCCCTCAAGTTATTTATTACTGATGCCTAAAATGTGTTCATGGGAAAGACTGGACGCAGGACAGGAGTGTGGGGAGAGACGCCCTTGATGGCACAAGTGCAGACATGAGCAGTGGCTGCTGGAGAACGTGGAAAAGATCTTTCCCAATTTTACAGAAACGTCTGTCCTACAAAGTTAAGCCCTAAGCCATTGGAGGAGAGAGAGAAAACAGCTTTTTGGTGCCAATCCACAGACAAAGATACACTTCTGAAAAAAGGAGAAAAATCTTCTGGGCAGGAAGTTCTTGGCCTTCACCACCCACTGACACAGGCAGGGTTTAGCTGCCACAAGAAAAGGCAGACACAAGGAAAAAGCCCTGTCCTTTGTATAGAACCCAACCAAGGCTGAGATTAGACCATGACAAAAAAGAACATTCCCTACACCTCTGATAAATGTAGCTCCTGTGACAAGCAACAGCAATCTACACTGGGAAAGTACAAGAGCAACAAATCCAGCACAAAACAGAATTTCAGATACTGGTAATACTATGAAGAACATGGGTTTAAAGACAGAGCAGCACTGTAGAAAGCAACATTATACAGGGTGAGGTGACCAGGTAGTTAAAAGGTGTCCTCAAGGGTCTAAGGCAAAATATGGAAGAACACTCTTTGCGGAGGAAGGACAAGTATTAAAATCCCCAGTTTTTGATTATGTGAGCACTCATAACCCTCAGAGTGTGGGAACATGTTGAATTTGTGTTTATTTTAGACACTTTCTTTATTGTTGCTTTAAAAATAGCTTAAAAATTCTATGGGTTTTTTAAAATTTTTTTTGGCTCAGTGCCCGCAGCACACTGCTTATGGCACCAGCCACATACAAGGGGGTTGTTGAGTTTGAACCCAGCCTGGGCCAGCTAGCCAACAATGACACCTGCAACAAAAAAATAGCCAAGCGTTGTGGTGGGTGCCTGTAGTCTCAGCTACTTGGGAGATTCTGTCTCAAAAAAACCCAAAAAATTCTATGCTTTTTTTGCTTTTGTTTTGTTGAGATAGGGTTGCCCCCATTGGTCTCACCCTGTTGCCCCTGGCTAGAGTGCTATGGGGCCATAGCTCACAGCAACCTCAAACTCCTGGGCTCAGGCAATTCTCCTGTCTCAGCCTCCCCAATAGTTTTTAATCTCTATGAAGGAGTGAAGGTATGTCACCCCAAAATACATCATTCTGGCATATTGACTATTTTGAGTTAAAAATACTCTAAATAAACCAGAGGCAAGATCACTTTGACCTTCATTCTGTTTCTTAAAATCAGGAGATTAAATTTCCACGTGACAAAGGCCCTCCTTCTACCAAAAGGACAGAAAGTTGAGGTCAAAGGAAATCTATATAAGCAAACCTTATATTGTTAGTCACTTTTCTACCCAATTAACTACTTTAGGGCAAGATCCTTTCTTTGCTTTATCATATTCTCACAATTTACAACTTTGTCCAATCATACGTATTTAACTCTGAATGCACTTTTAGGTCTTCATTTTCTTAGGAAGTCTCCGTATATTGAAAAATTTGTATGCATTTCTTCTGTTGATCGGTGTTACATTAATTTAATTCTCAGAACCAACTGGAAAAATCTCTACAAAGGTAAAGGTAAAATTTTGCTTCTCCTTATTCTACATTAAGCCAGACACTCAAAATGTAATTTCTACTGTAGGTCTAAATATGTAGATCAAATCATTCAGAGAGAATAATGCAGATTACATAAGCAAGCATATGTGATAGTTAATTTGATGTGTCGACTGGATGCTCAGATAGCTGGCAAAACATTATTTCTGGGTGTATCTGTGAGGGTGTCTCTGGAAGAGATTAGCATCTGAATCAGTAGACTGAATAAAGATCTGCCCTTCCCAATGTGGGTGGACACCATCCAATCTGTTGAAGGTCTAAATAAAACAAAAGGGGAAAGATGAATCGTCTGTCTCTCTTCTTGAGCTGAGACATCCATCTTCTTCTGCCCTTGGACATGGCAGCTTCTGATTCTTAGGTCTTTAGACTTATGAACTTAACACCAACAAATCTTACTACCAATGCTCACACAATTACCAGATTCTCAGGCCTTTCGCCTTGGAGTGACTATAGCAACAGCATTTTTGATTCATCATTTTGCAGGTGACAGAACATAGATCCTCTCTCAGCCTCCATACTCAGGTGAGCCAATTTCCATAATAAATCTCATATATATATATATATATACACACACACATATATATACGTATTATACATAATATATTACACATTATATAATAATGTAATATAATATGTATATATAATATGTATAGATAAATATATGTATAATATGTATATATACATTATATAATATATATAATTCATGTATTAATGTATATAATTGTACATATGTATATATGTATAATGTGTATATATACATATAATGTGTATCATTAATGTATTAATGTACTTATACATTATACATATGTATATACATGTATGTGTGTGTGAATATGTTGCATACATATGTATATATATGTGTGTATATATATAATATATACATATATGTGTGTGTATGTAGATGATGTGTGGGTGTGTACATGTACCTTTATATCCTATTGGAGCTATTTTTTTTGCAGAGCAGTGACATTTATACAACATATAATCTTGGGTTAGGCAAAGATTTCATAAACAGAACATAAAAGGTGCCAATTATAAAGGACAAGGTTAGTAAATGTGGATTTATTAAAATACAATAATATTAAAAAGATACCTTGACAGTGTAGAAACAAAAGTCACAGAGTGATAGAAGGTATTCACAATACAAATACTCCCAATATATAAAAAAACCTTTTGCAAAAACCCAGAAAAAAAATAGGCAGCCTGATTTTTTAAATGGGCGAAAGACATGATTAGTCACTTCAATGAAAGAAAAGGAGAAATGTCCAAAAACAATATTTGTTATGAAAAGTGCAAAATGAAATCACAATGAGATGTCACTACTCAACCATCAGAATGGTTTTAACAAGCAAATGCACAATATACAAACTTGCTAAATGATGTGACAATAACAAGTTTGGGCCATGGTATAGAGAAACTGAAACTCAAGACATTGTTGGTAAAATGCTGGTTATTTTGAAATTGGCACTATCTACTAAAGCTGAACATAGCCTTTCCCTATGACCCAGCCTTCCATTTTTAGGCAGACCAAATTGAGGGGTGAGCAAGATTTGAAAACATGTATGGAAGTTTGCTGGCAACAAAAATGTTCCTCCTTTTCACCCATGGCCTATTTCAGGAAACATAAAGGTCATACCTTGATTTGCTTTTCATTATAGAACTTGTTTATCTATTCTATACCATGATAAATTCTGGAAAGTGAATTTTTTGTCAATAAGAAAAATGGTGTGAATGCTGTAAAATTAGAAAGAGGATTCAACACTAAACAAGAATTAGTAATATTTGTAAAGTTAGATAATTCTGATATTTATTGTTCTTGATTTATAAATATGTAACCTTCACTGGTTTTTACTAAAGGTCCAAAAGTTGTTTTTTACATGAAGGAAATAATACTTTTGTCCTGTCAACTCATTTTAAAAATGATGCCCTTGAAGTTGAAAGAGCATACGATGAATGTATTTTGTAATAATTTTGTTCATATTCAAAAGTATTTAGAGGATACTTTCTTATTCTATGTTTGTCATTCAAATGGGAGAGAAGAAATAACGTGAAAATCCTTGTTAATCACCTTGTTGTAAACATGAGGAAGATTTGTGCCAATTCACTTTTCTGCCTGTCCAATCTCACTTCTACCCTGCAGGGGCGTCCCCTGACGTGCAGGCTGGTTTAGAGGATAAGAGTAAAGCATGTTGCTTTGAAACCTAAATAGGATTAGAGAGGAGCTGATATTTACCAGGGCTCCTGTTATGGACAGAAATTTCACATGTTTTCCTTGCCAGTTGCCTTGGAACACAGCAGGAAATGACTCTCCTAAGCAGAGGAACTGCCTCTGAAATGCCATTCAACCAAGAAGACTATTAATGGATTATCAGTTCCAGCTTTACAGTCATCTTCAAAGGGCCCAGAAAGCTAATGGGAATATTAGATGATTCCGGGTTATTGTTTCATATGTTGTTGTAAATCTTAACAAGCCTCATTTCCGCGTTTAAGCGTCTGATCTATATAAGCATGGGCATTTTAATCAAGTCTTATTTTTGACTTGTCTGAGATTAGTCAAGTCATTGCTAGACTGTAACCAACCGCAGAGCATCATCCCACATCTGCTTTGGAACTCGGTTTCTGCAGTGGGCTTGATGATGATTAGCTCAGATTTTCCTTCTCAGGTGTAAAATGTAATGAATCTCTAGAGCACAGCAGAACAGTTTTTCAAGTGTGATTAAAATAATAATCTATATAGTGAAATCTTCATTTTAGAATCAACAGGGAACTCTTAAAACATATCCCGTCTTCAAACATAAGAATAGCTTTTGGAGAAAGAAGGTCTCTTCAATACCTGAAAAACTGGAATCCAGCGTTTTGAAAGCTGTGCCTGTTGGAAACAAGAAATACATGATTATCACTTATGTGGTATGTAAAATATGTATTTTTACTTTATTTATATTAATTGGTCTATAATCCCAAATGTCATAAACTTTCTTTAGTATCTGGGATGGTGCATTGCACAAAGTGTGTGCATAGTAAATATTAATAAGTGTTGAATGAGTGGAAAATAAAACACAAACCTGTGCATCTTTTGGTAAGAGGACTACCATTCAGACATCCGCATTGCCTGAACTTTTCCATTCATTTTTAAGATTTTTAAATTTTTATTGTAAAGTATAACACACATATATAAAACATGCATTGAATCTAAACATACAAGTCATTAATTATCACACAATGAAGAAGAGTGGGATATTTGCCTTCCAGGTTAAAGAAAGGAAAATTATTACTTGTTACTAACTTTTTTATGTTGTCCAAAAGGTACTCCATATGGTGAGTTTTATATTTTCTTCTTTTTGTTCAAATAGCTTTACTTCTTAAGCATACATCACAAAACACTCTAGTTCGTGCCTGTCTTTTGATGTTTAGGTAATGAACTCCTACAGTACATATTCTGTTATTCACTCTTAAGTTTCTGAGATTCATCTGTATTACTCACAGAAGTTCTTTAATTTTCATTGCTGGGAGTGTCAAACATTTCCCTTAAAGGGCCAGATAGTAAATATCATAGATTTTGTGGGCAACGGGCAAAAGTTAAGGTATTATGTACATAAACATTTTAAAAAAGCAATTGTTTTTAAAAATATATAAACCACTCTTACCTCATGGGTTGTATAAAAAGATAGGGAGCTAGAAATATATGATTCCAGGTCAGCATTTTGATAGATGTGCTGAATGATATTGCATTATATATCGCCAGTTTCTTATATATCCTCTTCTGATGGACATTTTGGATGTTTCCAGTGTGAGAATTTTATAAATAATTATAAATCATTCTACTGTGTACATGACTTTTAGAGATCATATGTGCATATTTGTGCATATACCAAGTAACGACATTTTTGAGTACTATATTATCCCTATATTTTGACTTTAGTAGAAAATATCAAGTCATATTTTTAAATAGCTGAACTATATTACACATCGACCATAGTGTATGAACATTCATTCATACACTGAAGTCTATGGCTTTAGCTTTTTATATAAATGCTATTACACATCACTTCTCGGCCTTTTGGCTAAGATCAAGTGTAGAAATGCTAGTACACAAGTGTGTTGACTTTTCATAATGCCAAATTAATGATGCTTAAATATTTAATTTGAAATAGGTGACATACTAGGTCATTTAAATGTGGTACTTTTCAAGAAAACTGTAGAGAAAGGAGATTTAGTCAGATTTATTAGGATACTAAAGTGATTTTTCGGAAATCTTTATTTTCTTATGTTTAGTTTTATTGACTTCAAATTTTTATAAGAATGACGTTATCACTTCTATAGGGAAATGTATTTACCTTAAAAAATATATTTAATCTTTGTTATTTCAGTCTTTGGTGAGAATGTATTTAACTGTGGCATATATACATTATATTAATCCTTTTCCTAAACTTTCTGAAGTACAGTGAAATCCCAAAGACATTATGTTATTGGCCATAGATTTCCATTTTATAAATTCACTAGTAAAGATTTTCAAACAAGAGCAGTAAACAACAAAATGATGTCATTCAGATAAGAGCAAAGAGGAGAAAAACCCTTCAAAAGAACCAGTAGAGAGAGCAGAGCAGTCCCAGAGCTGAGGCCCAAGTTTCCAAGTCTCTGTTAATGCTGTCTCCCTGTTGACCTACTCTCTTGTGGGTCCCTGACGCTTTTTCCATGCTGTCAACTTCTTTCTTTTTTTGACCTTATATAGATTTGAAAAAAGTCCATTTAAAAAATATTTTCTTTACTAATTTAAGAAAATATATAGACTGATCTCTGCTAGTGCTTTAATCCATTAGTTTTGCATTGAGTTCCGTCTTGATGATGTAGGCCTGATGCCCATTTGATGCCAAATATAAACACAAATGCTCGCTTCAAAGGGTAAAAATCAAAGAAAGACAGTCAGGTAGAAGAAAACTCTTTTAATTGCTATTTAAAAGAGGTCTCTGTTGTTGGGCGAATACATCGTTGATGTATTTGGGGTGGCAAGATTATGTAATTGCTAAATTGCCTTCTAGAATCCAGGGCTTCCTAACTATGAAAACCTTTTGTTTTTGTGTAAGGAAAATGAGTAAATTTAGGCAAGAACCAGACATAGGATTGATTCCTGAAAGGAGAAAGAAAATAGAGAAATGAGATTAGTTGGAGCTAGAAAGGGGATCTGAGTAATCAGAGACGCCTGATGGGGAACTTATTCTGTTTTACTGCTTGTGGAGATACATTAATTTCTTGTCTCCATCTTTCAATGAAATATCCATAAAAATACTTTTAAAGTCTGTATGAATTTCCTAGTATTTCCATATAAACTACCACAAACTGGTACTTTGCAATAGACTGGCTGAAGCAATAGAAACAGATTGTCTCACAGTGTGGAGGGCTAAGATCAATGTGTTGGCAGAGACCCTATGGAAGGCTCTGTTCAGGCCTCTCTCCCTGGCTTGTGGCCCCATAATTCTTTTTTTTTTTTTTTTTTTTTTTTTTTTAGCATCTTTTTTTTTTTTTTATTATTTTTTTTTTGTAAGACAGAATTTATTCACAGAAAAGAAAGAAAAGAATACAGAAAACATTAAGGCATCTGTTAGAGGGAGAAAATTCTAGTGGGGAGAGAGAAGCTCTCTCCGTTTCTCTCCCAGTCTTTCCCC
>CAUYON010101669.1:0-88956 GCA_963573935.1 Arctocebus calabarensis | reverse complement strand
TCAAAGTGCTCTGGAAAACTGAGCTGACCTCATCACAACTTGATCTCCAGGTTTCTACACTGCCTGCATTCTACGCAAGCTACTATTAAGACGGCAAAACCATGTCGACAGTTTAGGCACATACTTTGATTAATTATACTGCTTCTTATTTGAGATATAATAAACTAACCTTTTGACTTGAAAAAAAAAAAAAAAAAAAGGAAAACCCATCAGACTATCAGGAGACTTCTCAACAAAAACCTTACAAGCCAGAATGGTTTGAGATCCCATTTTTAATCTTTTGAACAGAATAACTGTTAGCCAAGAATTTTTTATTCTGCGAAACTAAGTTTCATTAATGAAAGAGAAATAAAATCTTTTCTGGAAAAGCAAACATTAAGAGAATTTGTCTGCCCTACAAAAGATGCTCAAAAGTACAGTCAGTACTTACCAATGTAAGGAGAAAAGTAGTAGCATTTCTTCTTGTTCTCCAATGGATTGTTTTGTGCATATAAGAGGTTTGACAATTAAGTTCACAAACTCATCCTAGAAAAAGTGCTACATACTTCATTGCTGAATACCTCTATGGTCACCTTTGAAGTACTCCCCTTGGGAGGCTATGTACTGATTCCAACTCCTAGCCAATCTTTCAAAGCAGTATTGAACTCATTTTCTAGAATGACCATCAAAGCTGTCATTGTAAAAAGAGCTCACGCACGAACAAAAACAAAGATCACAATGTGCATACAGAAGTAAAATTACAAAATTAAGCTGAGTGCCTTTTCATACACTAGTGGGCTATTTGTATGCCATCTTTTGAGAAATAGCTATCTATTCAAGTGTTTTTGCCTATTTGAGATTTTTGCTTTTGAGTTATTTTAGCTCCTTATACATTTTAGATATTAAAACTTTACCACATGTAGTGTTTCCAAATATTTCCCCACATTTTATAGGTTGTCTTTTCATTTTGTTGTCTCTTTTTCTGTGTAGAGTTTTTTAGTTTGATACAAAACTATTTGTCTATTTCTGCCTTGGTTACCTGTGGTTTTACTAATATATCAAAATCATTACTTAGACCATTGTCAAGAAGGGTTTTACCCTATGTTTTCTTCTAGTAGTTTTATGGTTTTGGATTTTACATTTAAGTTTTTAATTCATGTTGAGTTGATTTTTGTACATAGTGTGAGATAAGAGTGATTTTATTCTTTCATGTGTGGATGTTCAGTTTTTCCAAGATCATTTATTGAAGAGACCATCTTTTTTTCATTGAATGTTCTTGGAACCTTTGTTGGAGATCAGTGGACCATAAATATGTGGGTTTATTTCTGGGCTCTCTATCCTATTCCTTTGGTCTATATGTCTATTTGTATGGTGGTGCCATACTTTTTTGATTACTGTAGCTTTATAGTATATTTTAGGAAAGCTATTGCTAACATATTTATACCAAATGGATTGGAACATATAGTTTGCTTTGTATTAGTTTTCTAGGGCATTACTTCTCAGCCTTTTGGCTAAGATCAAGTGTCATTTTCTAGGGCTGTTATAACAAAATTGCACAGATAAAATGGCTTAAGAAAAGAAATTTACTTTCTCATAGTTCTGGAGGTTGAAAGTCTGAGATCAGACTTTGTCAGTAGTTTTCATTCCTCTGAGATTTGATTTGATGGTGAACCTTTTCTTATTGCCTCTTCACATGGTTGTTGTCTTTCTGTGCATATCAATTTTGGTGTTGCTCTGTGTGTTCAATTTTTTTCTTCTTATAAGAACACAATTAGATTGGATTAGGGCTTACCTTAAAGGCCTCATTTTTACTTAACCCCGATTTTAAGAGTCCTGTCTCCAAATACAGTCACATTTTGAGCTACTGAGTGATAGGACTTCCACCAAGAAATTTTGTGGAGACACGATTCAGTTCATAACAATAGCTGCTAATCTGTACTGTGCTGCTGTCACAACATACCTGACACTGGGTAATTTATAAAGAACAAAAATTTATTCCTCTCCCAGTTCTGGAGAATAGAAAATCCAAGATCAAGGTACCAGCAGGTTCAGCTGCCTGTTTGCAAGTTGATGTTTTGATATTGCATTTTCTGGAGTAGAGGAACATAGTATCCTCACATGAAGAAAGGGATGGAAGGGGAAAAAAGGACAAAATTCTTTCATCAAGCCATTTTATAAAGGCCCCTAAATCTCATTCATGAAGTGGAGACTAATGACTCAGTCACTTTTCAAAGCCCACACTTCCCAATAGTGTTGCTTGCAGATTAAATTTCAACATAAATTTTGGAAGGGTCAAAAACTTCAAATTATAGCAATAACAAATATATTTTGAGTGTATGTTAGCTTTCCAGAGGGTGTAACATTTTTCATTTATTTCTTCAAAAAATCTTTAGAGTAATCCCACAAGGTAAGTATTACTCTTATACTCAATCTATAGATAAGGAAAAGAGACATAGGGAATTAGAATCATTTGCCCAAAGTCACATAAATTAAGTGGTAAACCCATGAGATGAAATCAGGAAACCTGACATTAGAACTTTTACCACGAGTATATTTCCTTCCTTCCATCCTAGAAAGAAGAACACTAAGATTGTGTTTTAGCGCTTCAGGTATGAGCACTATGGGCTAGAACAGAAAGAAAAGCCAGGAGTACATTTAAAGTTCATAACAAGGTGTGGTGACAGACTGAACATGGGCATAGAAAATAGAGGTTAAAATTTTACTTCCTGATTGAAAGGCAACTATAATTCACATTTTACCATTTTGCATTTGTGGTACATATTAATATTGGGATTGTATTTATTTTTTTCTGATGGAGGTCTTTGATATAACATGCTATGAGAGTAAATAAAAACCATGTAGAGCAGCAGTTATCAACCTGTGGGTCGCAACCCCTTTGGTTTCGAACAACCCTTTCACAGGGGTTGCCCAAATACATCCTGCATATCAGATATTTATATTACGATTCATAACAGTAGCAAAATTATAGTTATGAAGTAGCAATGAAAATAATTTTATGGTTGGGGGTCACCACAACATGAGGAACTGTATTAAAGAGTTGCAGCATTAGGAAGGTTGAGAACCACTGATATAGAATATAGGGAAAGAAGAAAAAGATCAAAGATTGAATTTTAAAACTTAGAGATTGAAAGAAGATGATGACTGAAAAACGACAGGAAGCCATGGAGGAGAATAAGATCCCAGCCATCCCTACTGCCACTTCTGTGAGCTAACTGATTTACTTTGACCAACTACACTCACCAGCCTGTCCAGAAGGACTGAAACCACTTGTAAACTAAAAGTGGACCACATATAAACATTCATTTTTTTCTATCATTGAAAGTTTAAAGTAAATTACAAAGCAAAAAATTGTAAAATAGCTATAATGCTCCCTTTCTTCCAACCTTGGGTACTTAGGAACACTCACTTGATCTTATGTAATTATAGCACAGGGTAAGAGGGGCTATGGCATCACTCCTCTAAGGAGACACAACTTCTAAATCACCCCCCAGTACACCCAGTTCTCCTCGAAGTAATTGAGATTTTTACATTGATAAATTTTGTGCTCCCATGTGTGATACTCTCTTGTTAGGCATCAAACGGTTTTGTACAAGTTTTATTTAAGGCTTACTCCCTGACTACCACTGGGCTACTAACTTCTAGGTGAAATATCAAATATCAATTCATTTAGGTTCAAGGTTCAACTTGCCTTTGTTGTTTCTTTCGGTTCTCTTTGAAAACAAAATTCTCAGACTGTTTTTTATGGTCACAGAGTTAAGACCATATGCTATAAATTTTAAAAATTTTGAATTCTATAAATCAAGCTGAGAAAATGCCCTATTATAAAGCTAAGGGCAAAGAAAGTTTCCAGGATGGAAGGCTAGATGAAGGGTGGGAGAGGTAATAAGATTTGACTTTTCTTGAGACATGCAAAAAGAAAACTAATAGTTTAGGGGAAAGTACTGGATTTATTAAGAGGAAAAAAATGAGTGTAGAGAAAATTCTCTCATGTTTAATAGATTTTAGGAGAAGATGACTAGGTGAGTGTTTCTAAAATACCAAAGATTGTTTTTCAAAGTTCGTAACGTAAGCTACAGTTGGCTGTCCAGAGTCTATTTTCTGGCTAATGGGATAATTAAAATTCCAACCCAAAATGGATATATTTCAATTATAGCCATGCCCCGTGCAATTAAAAATGCCTCACAGGAAAATAAACATTATTATTATGGGGCAATTTTTATTACTTAAGAAATGCATTATCAGAGTTGATTGAGGTGATGTGGTAATTCTACCTTAATTCTCATAAATCAAATAAGAAACCCAGAAAGGGAACTTTTAAAAAACATTTAAAATTTTCATCCTGAGGGAAAATAGATAAAGGCATATTCTATTGCCTTAGCAATTTTAGAACAGTAATTACCCTCCCAATAGGTGAGTGAGTAGGAACATTTTTCAGACCACAGTGAGTTTGTTAAGTTTAATAGCAGATGTGTCGTGTTGGTTACCTCATTTTCATGCTCATAAAGTAGAAAGTGTAGCAATGGCAAGTGAATGAAAACTGGTCCCCAGATTTTTCTTGCCTCTTCCTCAGTGGATTTAGAGATAATAAGCTTTCAATTTTAATTAGCATTTATATATAACACAGGAAAAAGAGAGATATGAAATAAGAACATGTGGACCTTGACTTATGCTGGACTTTCATTCCCAATAAATAGAAATGTAACCTTTATTTCAGTCATATTTTTAATGCAATCATGACGCTTGCATTAGAAAAAAAGTCCCAGTGTGAATTATTATGCCAAACAAATAAGGACTGGTCAGTAAATATTATTGTAGCCCCAGTTGTTTAGGTGAAAACCTAGGAGTCATCTTTGATTATTCTCTTTCCTTCATAGTTAACATTCAGTTCATCATCAAGAGTTGTCCACTCTGTCTTAAAAATATATCCCTCAATAGACCTCTATGACCACTTCTAGAGTCTAGAGTCTATTCTGTGGACCCAAGGCTTCTGTGATCTGGACTTGAGGTTCCCCTCAGACCTTACCCATTCCTCTTTAATGACACTGACTAGTTCTTTCTAGACTCAAGAGCTGGTACTTGCTGATCTCGCCTGGACCATCTCCTCCTAAGCTTTCCCATGCCTATCACTTTATTTCATTCAGGCAGTCTCGGGGCAATTTCCCACTTTCCGACCTTTTTACTATCTCTTGCTGTGCAGAGAGCTCTCTGACCCTGGATGTTCATTGTTTCCATGGCACTGCCACCAAGCGTTCCCTCTACCTATCCTATTCAATATTACCAGTTCCCCACAAACCTAGCACCTTGGACCTTTTGCGTCATATTCTGTTTGTCTTTATTGAACAAATCATCTTCTAATGTACTACATAACTTAAGTCTTCATCATCTTTATTATTTATTGCTTGTCTTTCTCTACCCAAACACAAGCTCTGTGAGGTGTCTTTTTGTTTGTTTGTTCACTTTTGTGTTCCAGATATCAAAATAGATAGTGTCCCAAAAGTTTCCCATAAAGCCAGGGACATAGGGAAAATGTAAAATTATAGTTAAATGAACCTTTATTTACAAAACATTCATTATGAAATTTTACAAAGAGGTGGTCAACACATAGAGAATAGAAAACATTAACAAAATGTTCTCTACATGTTGACCACCTCTTTGTAAAATTTTGTAATGAATGTTTTGCAAATAAAAATTTATTTAGCTATAATTTCCTATTTTCCCAATGTACAATGACTTTTTGGGCAACTTTTGGGACACCCTGTACAATAGCCATATAATAACTATTTGCTGAATAAATAAATGAATTTTTGTTTTAGTCATATGATAGTCTATCAGAAATATCATTTAGGTTTAAAGAAGACATTTCAAAATTAAGTTTAATAGAAACTGAGATGATGTTCTTATAATAAATTAAAATCTCCTTTGTGGGAAATAGCAAAATGCTATCTATCTATTGTTACTGAATGGATAACAGTTGTGGATCTAAAGGAATTTTGAAAGTTTTATTTTGTTTTTAATTAATGGAAAGAACAGGGTGATTTAAAAAGGCAAAATAAGATATACAATTGAAGAAACCATCTGAATAATTGAAATAAAAAATTGATGTCATTTCCATAATTCTGTGGTAGCAGACAGAACTTAACTTTCAAATCAACATCAAAAATTTTTTTGGAATTTAATGCTTAAGTAATTAATTGTAGTAACTCTTTTGCATTTTCAAATTAACATCAGCATTTTTTTTTTGGAATTTAATGTTTCAGTAATTAATTGGAGTAACTTCTTTGCGTTTTCTTCTTCTTTTTTTTTTTTTTTTTTGCTAGATGGGTAAATCTAAAAGGTATCTTATATATATTTTTACTCCTTAACATTCTGGTTTCATGTAGCTTGGATCTATTTTCCTTAAAAATTGAAATCTTTATATTAGTTTGTTTATTTGTGCCCTTTTATTCCTTAACAGGTTTTAAGGTATAGCTAATCAAAAACACACAAAAATAGAGCCAGATGCAGTGGCTCACACCGTAATACTAGCTTCATGAGAGGTTGAGGTGAGAGGATTACTTGAGCTCAGGAGTTCAAGGCTGCAGTGAACTAATTGCATCACTGCACTCTAGCCTAGGTGACAAAGTGAGACTTCTTATCTAAAAAAAATGAAAAGAAGGAAAAATACCCTGACAAAAATCACTATTTTTCTATGTATATTCCAAGGTATGTTAATAGTAATTATTAAATAAATGCCACAAAAACTTGTAATAAAAATTCCAAAGGATTTAAAAGAAATTACAAACTGCAATTGCACTGACAAAGGTTCCGTTTTGTTATAAAAAATTTTGTGTAGTACCTTCTATTTACCTATTGCACAATGGACTTTTATTTGTTTTAATTGGATTGCAATAAATAAGCCACATTAGTCAGTAATTATCTTTGTTTTCTTCTGTTTAGTTAGTATTAATCGCAGATTGAATAAAGACAATGTCTGAAAATACTCCAGATGACTAGAGGAGTAACTAAAGGCTCTTGGCAGTTACAGACGAGTGGGAGAGATGGCTACTTTTCCACTGTTATTAATTTACTCCTTATTTTAAAATTGAACTTGTCAGTTTTAGTTGGGTGTATGATCATTCAGCAAGCATTAGCAAGACTCAAATATATACAGATATGGACCCGTGACTAATTTCTATCCCAAAGAATGTGAACTAAAGTAATGTGTGCCAATTCCAAGGCATGCCCTTAAAGGGAAAAAGTATATATACATATATATGTATATTTTATGTATATATAATACTTAATATATATATTTGTGTATATATTACATATATATGTATATTTTCATTTTCATATATATGTATATTATACCCACACACACATTACACTTGCTTTGTAATCTTTTCCCACTGGCTGAGATATGACTGTCTTGGAAGATTCAAAGCAACCACTCTACAACCATTATGTAGAGAGAGAAGTTGTATAGGGAAAATTTCAGAGCTGTCCTGCTAGTCCAAGACAATAAAACTCCAGCCTGTTTTCTGAAATAGTAAACGAAGTCTTTGTTCTATTGTAGCTTTTATTTGGGGATCTTTTGAGTACAGCATCACACACTTAACTAACAAGATCATCAACTATAAGACAAAAACTTAAAAATGTTTATCAATTTTTGTATAGAACATGACAAGATTGATTTAGTCTTGGTATTTGAGGAACTTTGAAAGTATTGCTTGATTATATCTTTGCATATAATGTAGCCAATGAAAAATCTTGTTCCTTAGTTTCTATGAGGTAACCAAAAATAAATATTTTTTTAACTTCTGAAAGCTTTTAATTTATTCTCTCTATTCTTGATTTTCTGAAATTTCAGAAGAACAGTTTTGTAAATTATTATTATCCTGAGAAATTAGATAAGTCATTTTAATCTGAAGACATTTAGTGTTCTTTATCTCTAAAAATTTTTCTTTCATTATTATTTTATTTTATTTTTATTAAATCATAGCTGTGTACATTAGTGCAATCAAGGGGTACAAAGTGCTAGTTTCATATACGATCTGAAATATTTTCTTCAAACTATTTAACATAGCTTTCATGGCATTTTCTTAGTTATTATATGAAGACATTTGCATTTTGCATTTAGTAAGTTTCACCTGCACCCTTCTAAGATGCACCATAGGTGTGGCCCCACCAATTACCTTCCTTTTACCCAACTCCCCCCTCCTTGCCCCTTTCCCCATATTCTTGTGCTCTAGTTTCATAGTAGTGCTGAGTACATTGGATACTATTTCTTCCAGGCGCATGGCCTACAAACACATGAAAAAATGCTCACCATCCTTAATCATCAGAGAAATGCAAATCAAAACTACTTTGAGATATCACCTAACTCCAGTAAGAAAATCCCCAAACCAGAGATGTTGGCGTGGATGTGGAGAAAAGGGAACACTTCTACACTGCTGGTGGGAATGCACACTAATACGTTCCTTTTGGAAGGATGTTTGGAGAGTACTTAGAGATCTAAAAATAGACCTGCCATTCGATCCTATCATTCCTTTACTAGGTATATACCCAGAAGACCAAAAATCACATTATAACAACGACATCTGTATCAGAATGTTTATTGCAGCCCAATTCATAATTGCTAAGTTATGGAAGAAACCCAGTGCCCATCGACTCACGAATGGATTAATAAATTATGGTACATGTATACCATGAAATACTATGAAGCCTTAAAGAAAGATGGAGACTTTATCTCTTTCATGTTTACATGGATGGAGCTGGAACATATTCTTCTTAGCAAAGTATCTCAAGAATGGAAGAAAAAGTATCCAATGTACTCAGCCCTACTATGAAGCTAATTTAAAGGTTTCATATGCAGGCTATAACCCAACTATAGCACAAGAATATGGGAAAGGAGGGTGGAGGGGAGGTTGGGATGGAGGTAATTGGTGAGGCCACACCTATGGTGCATCTTAGAAGGGTACAGGCGAAACTAACTAAATGCAGGATACAAATGTCTTCATACAATAACTAAGAAAATGCCATGAAGGGTATGTTAAACAGTTTGATGAAAACATTCCAGATTGTATATGAAACCAGCACATTATATCCCTTGATTGCACAAATGTATGCAGCTATGATTTAGTAAAATAAATAAATAAATAAAATGGAAGAGTTATTTCCAGTTATTTCCTACATGTACAAAACCATCAGCCAATGTGGTTTCTTTATGTCCAAGTTGCTGGGTAGATAACATTGACTACTAAACTTCTTCATATCAGGAAGAAATTTAGAAATTTAGAATTATTTATTTAATATACATACTTACTTTCTAAAGTTTCTTTGGCCCTACTACACAACATTTAACCATTTTCACCAGGACTAAATCTACTCCTACAGGAATAAGGAAGTATTCTCATGGGGCTGCTAACACTTAGCCACCTGAAGACCAAGGTATACCCTGGTCTAAATACTTGGGTGAGGATTTATTCTGTTTTCCTTTTTATTTCCCATCACCAGCCTAAAAATAAAAACATAACAATATTGGAGACAAGCTGGGAAATTCTGCCTCTTCACAAAACTGACACAAACCTTGTCAGACCAATAATGTATTCAATGCAAAAATGGTCCCTGGGTTCAAGGCTATGATACATTAAACTATAACTTGGCTGGAGTTTCTCTCTCTATTATGGAGAACAAATGCATTTTTGAATGACTTGAAGAAGAAGTCATGCTATTACTTATGATGGGTAAACTTAAAAAGGGTCAGAAAAAAAGTTCTGATAAGTGCCTAGAAAGTATGTATGTTCTTTCTAGTCTAATCTCATTTTTAGGTCTCTCTCTCTTCACTTTCAGGGCAGGAATCTTAGCTGCCACCTGGGTCTCTATATTTGACTTGAGAGATTTCAGACAGTTGCTACATCCTTTCTGTCCCCAGTTACTCCACCAATGCGTGTGGAAAAACAACCTCCCTTAGGCCGTGGGGTACAGTGAAAAGTTGCTGTTGTTGTGATTGATGGTGGATGTTTATTGCTTAAAAGCTGGAAATCTGGCCAAATTCCAAGAGCTTTGAGATAGCTGGGTGACAGTGTGTTTTCTTCTACGCATACCACATTGCTATGTAGAACAAAAAAAAAAATGCCTTTGTGCTTAAAGCTTTTTCATCTTTTCAGTCTCTTTCCTTGTCTGTTTCATACACAGGCTCTTGTCAACAAGAAAACTAATTTAAGTTCTTTACTGAGGAGCTCAAGTTCCAACTTCCCACCACCAATTAAGCAGTACATTTAGAAAGAAAGCAAATATGCCTTAGATATTCTTAACCAAACCCTACAGCACTACATGCTATTTGCAGTCGACCCTGTCCTAATTAAACTAGGTAAAAGGAAGATTGGAAAAATCGTACAACTACATGAAAAATCAATCTTGCCCATTTGACATGCTTTGAGTATACTGGAAGAAATCATGACTGAAAGTCCACTTTTTGTGTGTGTATTCACATGTTTTTGTACATGTGCTATCAGTGAGCAAGCTTCTAAGTCGTGGCAATCCTTGTCTGTGTTCACTGGTAGAACCTGGTAAGATATGTGAAGACCAGGTTTAGGGCCGTCTGTGAACAGCCTCATAGTCATCAGAGCAAGCCTTGGCTATGCACCCTTCAGCCTACACCAAGTTTCTTTTACTTGAGAAACAGTCACAGTCCATCTGCTGTACAAATACACAAATACAAAACCATCACCCGTTTCATTAGGAATTAGTCCCCACCAGGATACAACAGTCCTTTCACCTTTAAGGTGAGGAATGAATGTTGTAATTGTTCACTGGGCTCCTGACTGAGGCCTTTCCTGGACAACAAATGGAGTCTGCTTTGGCTCCAGGGCCACTGGGCCAGTGGTACCCCAGTAAGTTCTGCACCCAGGGCCAAAACAACACATGCCAATTCCCAGCCTTCCATCTGTTATATCCTCAGCTAACCATTTTCTACAACATTGGGGGACTCGCCCTCGGTAATGAGAACTGAAGACTCACATGGATGTGAGTCATTCACCACTTCCAAACATCCAGCACATCTAGACCAGTTCATGGAAAGTAAATTGTCCCTCGGTGTCATTCTCAAGGCTAAAGTTTTCACATTTAGTTTGTAAACCATAAACTTCCTAAAGTAGCTGACTGACTTCACAGGATTTTGTATTATTCATAATTTTAATCATCAAGTACTACTTTTGCCACTAGGGAAAAACAAAAGAATGTTCTTGCATTTTACATCCCTCTACTCCAGGCTCATGCATGACCAAAGGCCTTAAAGAAGGGCCTCATATAAGTGTGTAAGATACTGCTAGAAGGGACCAAAAATCCCTATCACAGTGATTATCTCTGGGAAGGACCTGGAAGCTGGAGAAAGGGCCTTCTCTGAAACGCCACTATCACTGATGGAGGAAGAAGAGGTGGAAAGGAGGCAAGTACGATTATTTTGTGAGAGATACACATTTTGTTTTAAAACAAAGACACAACTCTAATTTCAGACATAGGCAAAAGTTTCCCAGTTGCATTATTTAAAAAACTCAATCTGGCTATTGGGAAAGGTCAATTTTAATTGTCTAGAATGTAGATCTTTCAATGTCTCATCAACCTATTCTATTTTCTCCTTTCTCTAGACTATTGGCCTAGAATAGTTTTCTCTCTCTCTAGTAGACTCATCCATAGAAAAGATACAAGATCCCACACTTACTCTGATGGGTATCCAAACAGGATCTGTTCTTCCTGCCACTAGGTATGTATTCTCCTACCTAACTCTCTCAATCTTTCTTATTAGGGTTTTCATTCACTTAATTTATCTATTTTTTCCTTTCTTCTCTAATAACATTTATTGAGTATTTATTATATTCTCTTTTCTTTGATTTATTATTTATTAGGCATCAGGAATTCTCCAAAGCACTTCATGTGTACTATCTCCCTTAATCTTCAGAACAACCTTCTAAAGTACCATTATTACTTCCATTTTGCAAATGAGAAAGGCAAATATTAGGCAGATGACATGCCTGACATCACACACCGAGCCCAGATCTGCCCACTATGAGCCCCCTTTACAACCTTACCTCATCCCTTCACCTCTCTATTCAGTCTCATTTTTTGAAAATTTCTGTTCGTCGTCTAATGCGCTCATATTATTTACCTTTTCCACTGACCTTCTGGTGTTATCTTTTGTTTTCTTTGCTGAGATCCAATGTACAAATAGGGAGTTAAATGTTAAGGCCTCCTTTCTTGCTACTCAGACTCATGCTGAGGCCACTGCCATAACAACAACAACCATGGGCTATGTATTTGGAAAGGTGATTTCCTACATATATTTCAACCTTGTCAGTGCATAAAAAGGGTACTTATCCCAAAAGTGAACTGTGAACTGTTATCTTTATAAAGTAGTGAGAAGAAAGGGCATATACTTGAGTACACACCAGTGTCTAGCTGGTGTTGGTAAGTTAGAAGAACACAGAGTTGTTTTCTTCTTTTTTTTTTTGCAGTTTTTGGCCAGGTCTGGGTTTGAACCCACCATCTCTGGCATATGGGGCCGGCGCCCTACTCCTTTGAGCTACAGGTGCCGCCCCAGAGTGTTTTTCTTAAGAATGCAACTTTTATACTTGAGAATCATGCAAACAATATTCTTCCATGAGCAAACGCTTATATTTTTAATGCCAAAATATCAAACTCTGCAAAAATGTTAAGCGTAAAACAGCATTCCTATATTTCCTAAAAAGCTATATTTTTGAGAAGGTTGTTATTGTTATTATTTTATCATCATCATCATTATTCAATAGCCAATAGAGGAGAAAGATCAAAATTCCCCAAATAAAACTTCATAAGATTCTTAAGCTTTGCTTTTAATATAAGCAAAAAATATTTTGCTCCTTCCCTTACACCTCAGGAACTAAGAAAGACAACAGGTGGTCCTGGAACAAGAGAAAAGCAGGTGTAGCTAGAATTCATTTTCCAAAAGGCTAAACTAAAGGGAGGGGAAGTATTTCCATCTAAAGATAGACACATGTGTGGACACAGACACGCCACACTAATCTCTTTTACACCAGAAGCCTTGGCCTGCAAGAGCCTGTAACAGCCACTCCCTTGCATGACATCACCGCATCCGGATAACATGTGGTGGAGAGTTCACTGCATGTGATCATTTATGACCAGAAATTCATCCCTGCCCTGGCCCACCCTTCTCTCAACAGCAAGCCAAGCTTGTGTAGCGCTGTGCTGCTCAGCCTGTGTGCTTAATGCATTCATTAAACAGGGAGATTGGCAATGGTTTCCTATGTTTCTCATTATTTAAAAAGAACAAGTTAATCTCCCCTTTGGGGGGCAGCAGGAAAACCGAAAACCACGCGCTCCTCTTTAAGAGTTCTTTGCTCAGTCCTCTCCTGTTGACAGGTCTGCTTTCATAATTTTATTGTCATGGCTTGGAGCAAATTTTGAGAGGTAGAGTTAGTTGATGGAAAGGTGGAAATGAGAAGGAAGATGGGGCTGGAAAATAGTAGGGGGGGGCAAGGGAGAGAAATCAAACCTCCTGATGGATGGTGAGCCTTTTATCAGATATGTCTCCTTTCCTCCTGGAGTGCCTATCATATCACACAAACTGCTCCTGAAGAGCCCTCCATTTACCCTCTCCCCTAATTAAATGTGCACTTCATTAATGTAAATTGGGGGTTTAATGCTCTTGTTGAAATTCTGAAGAAAGTGCTATGGCCTTGCGAAATGCTTAAGCATCATTGCAAATTAGATTAGGGACCAAGAAAGGCAGTAAAATTAGAATGATAATGGCTGATGTGGCTTCCTGACAGGCATGACTATTCAGGGATCAATGGAATGCAGAACAGTTTCCCGAGCCCAGAGTGAAAGGCAGGGACAAACGTCAGCCTACAGATGTGGCTTTTGGAAGCACTTTCAATTAGTTTAATTTGGTAAATGGTGGGGATTTAGAGGCTCTCAGCCAGTCATACAAGACAAGAATACATTGAAATGTTTTTCACTTTTTAACATAAAATAGGATAGGCTTTAGATTTGCATTTCTCGAACAAGAAGATGAAGTGGTGTGGGTTGGGGAGGGGGTCAGGGAAAGTTTCCAAAGTGTTTTACCAACCCTGCTTTTGAAAATGGAAATGACTTTTATAAGCTCTGACGAAACTTTCCAAAGAGGAGTAAAGGGGAGAATGAATGTACCCCTTCTGGTTCTCAGGGAGGCCTTAAATCCTCAACACATCAACGTGCAGCTGAAACAGGCTGTCAAAAGCCGCGGCGCGGGTGGGGGAGGGGAGCGGGCCGAGAAATACACTCAAACCCACCCATCTTTTCTTAGGAGAAATGCGTTTTCCATCTTAAAAAAAGAAAAAATGCTATTTCTCAGCTACAGCACCTATTTTACTACCTCTGCTCAAAAACAGAAAATCAGGCTTTTAAGTGTGTCACAAAAGAGGAATGTCACAACTTTGTCCCACGAATACCCCCCGCCCCGGGGAACACGCGCACCCGGGCCCCAGCGCGCATCAGCGGGCACTCCGCACCTCCCCGGGCAGCTACTCCAGAGCAAGGCGCTCCTTTCCTTGGTGCTAAGCGCGTCTTTTCCTTTTTGTTCCCTCCGGCTAACTCCGCCCCACCCCCAGACCCCTGGTGTCTTCGCTGGAAAACAAATTGGCACTAATCTGGTGACTGGGGACGTTTACAGGCAGGACAGCTTCTGTGCACAAAGACCTCCTTCAGATGTTCACATTCTGACTACAGGCCCCTCCTTGTGTTCCCAGAACGCTGTCAAGCTCGACTTGGACCTCCTCCCCGAAGGCGTCTGCATCTTTCATGAGTGAAGAGGAAGGAGATGATGCGTCAGAAACTGCGGTAAATACTACCAGGTCCCCAGGGGCTCCCAGAGCCGGTTCAACCTGGTGACCTGGCGCAGCCATTCGCCTCCCAAGTCCGCGCGTTCTTCTCGCCGCTTCACTAACAGGCTCGCCTCTCTCTCCCGCTGCGTTAATATCGCAAGTCAGTGCAAGCGTGGAAATTGACAAAACCCACAGGGAAAGAGGAGATCTCGCGTCCGTAAAGGAAGAGAGCGATCACCGCAGGCAGTGAAAACGAGCCAGGGCAACGGTCTGCTCAGAAAATGGTTTGCCCGGTTAATCAACTGGTGGCTAGCAGTTCTCAGCGTCATGGTGAGGATGGAATTTGTTCACTGGTGTTTCAAGAAAAACCACGATTTACGGGTTTTAGAAGGCCTCATTCATAAAGGTTACTTGTCTCCCACAAAACTTCCAGATGAGAAGCAGGAAAAAAAGTTCCAAGTAAATTATTCCAATTGCTTTAATAATCTATCATAATAATATTTCAACAGTCCTTAGCTGTTTTCCTAGCACGTGGATAAACGTAACTCATTTGATGGGTAGCAAGATCTTCAGAGATAGGAATGAGTCATTCTTCATATTTTATAAAGAAAATAGGGTACAGAGGTGACCAGTTACTTTCCCAAAGACACAGATTTAATAAGTGAAGGGGAGAAATTAAACAAAAGCCTTCTTTTTCTATTAACTTTAGATTATTATGATAGATCATTATTGTGAAATTTTTGCATATTAAGACAAATGTACAAAGAAGAAAACAAAGTACACAACAACTACTAAAAGTATCTTGCAAGCATTCTTTTGTGTATCTTTCTTTGCTTATAGATAGGTGAATAATAATGATAATATTAAATAAAATAACTCACGAATACTGAATTCTTAACCATGTGCCGGCTGTTTAATATTGTTTGCATTTACTGCTCAGAACAACCTTGTAAGTAGATATAGCTTACAGATGAGGGAAGTGAGGCTAAGAGAAGTTAAGTAATTTGGCTAAATTCACCCCACTACGAATCTTCCTTACAAGAATGCCATAGTGAGCCTATAAGTAGGTAATTTGCTTTTTCACACAATAATATGTCATAAATATGTTCCATGTCTGTATCCCATCAGGTTTCATGGCAATATATATATACATATATTCATTCTATATAAACATCATAAGTTAATTACCAAGTCCTCTACTGATGGGATCTTAGTGCTTGTTTAATACTGTTAATTTTTTCTTTTGTAAACCATGCTAGGATGCAAATCATGAGCATACCTTCTTTAAAACGTGATTCTCCTTAGGATTAGTTCCAGACAGAAGTGAAGCAAAACTCAATTCTCCACTCCTAGTGCTTCACTTGAAGAGCAAAACCCAAAACAAATAAAAACCAGTTCTGGCTCCTGCTGCCTGGTTTGCTGCCCTCCCCCTGCTCCCTCTCACGCATCTCAGATAAAGCCTTGATAATGGGCATCATGTAAACTCATTAGCTGACGGGCTGGAGGCTTTCAGGTTTTACACAGAGAGGCGGCTTTAAAGTATGTTTCCAGTTTGTGATCATCACTTCAAGTAAACTCATACGTGGAAAGTTTCTGCCTCTCTGGACAGAGAATTCCCTATAGGTAGAGCCCAGCATGACAGAACCATGGGACGGAGGTAGCCATTTTCTTCCTGCTCATCATTCCAAACATTTGATTGGATAGATACTATGAAAACAACACCCACCCACCCCCATCACTCTATGCCCCGGAGAAGCTCACAGACATGTGAGACAGAGATATGAAGGGGCAACTATAGAGGAACATACCTGCGGTGACAGAAATAGTCCCATGATGCTCAACCTCTGCCCTCAGCCCAGCCTGCTCACCTCTGAGAGGTCTTCCAGCTGGAAAACCCCTCGAGGAGGAGCTGGAGGATAGATGGGTGCTGGACCCACAGCTCTGCTCAGGGAGCCCTGGTCTGGTCTCCACTCCCTCCAGACCCTGTGGCTCCTCCTCCTCCTTGCCCCCAAGCCAAAGGGTGGGCAATAATGATTCCCCAACTAGTGGCTTCAGAGTACTAGGCTATTATTTTCAAAAATCTTCCCCTGTCCTTTAATAAATGCTCCTCAGATTACCTAGTTTGACATGAAATCTGTTTCCTGCCAGGGCTATGGCTGATTCAACACGTGTGCATAAAAGATTGAACACAGTTCTACAGACCTCTCTGCCACTGTTCCATGCCAAAGCTCAGCAAGGAACAGGAAGAAGAATCCAAGCTCCAGAAGAAATGCATAGCACTCGAGATTGGCCCCGTTCCCTTGCTGGCACGATGATCTCAACAGGACATTTCTCTTCTGGCGCCACTTAGAAATGTTCAATTCCATTTCACTTTAATCTGCAATAAATGTGCCTTATTTTACTTTTAATTTCCTAAATAGATTGATTTGGCAAAGCCACTTCACCAGCTCAAAAGTTAAATTCCTGATTGAAAATGCTAATATCGAATTCATTTTCTCAAACACTGATTCCCCAATTGTATACAATTATACTTTTTTAAGATAAGAATCAGAGAACTGTAAAGATGAACCCAGTAGGTCTGACTAGGTTAAAGGTCTTGCCCAACAAGACGCAGCTCGCTAGTGAAATCCTTTTACTCCACTAGAACCTGGAATTCTCAAATGAAGGCAACTGTTACCTGTCCTAGAAAAGCATTGTCTGCTAAGAATGACTCTTCCTAGTTTGTGAGACACTTCCTCCTTTGGCATTTAAAGCACTCCTAGATATGGTCTCAGTTTTACTAGCTACATCTTGTAAGATTCCAGAGAGGGGAAATGAATGCCAAGGAGTGGGAAGGAGATTGCTTTTTATGAGTTCATTTATAACTGTTCCATTTATAACATTTGAATTCAGTATCTATTTGAAAAATAAATCATTTTGTTGGGAACTTAGAACAAACATCATTTGAGTTCTGTTTAGCAGAGAGATATTGTCCCCCTACCACGTGTGATGGAGGGAAGGGGAAGGCAGAGTTCCAGACTGTGTCCAGACTCCACAAGTTTCTTGTCTTGTGGAGGAGACAGAAATGCGCAGAAACAATGATGACTCCTCGAGAGATGTGTGAAGCCACAGAGTCCAGACAAATCACAAAGGAAAGACGGAAGGTTGTCATTCTGTCTGCCTGGCACAGTAGCAGATGGTTAGAACTTGGGAAGGATTTGCCAGGTGGAGGAAATTGTGTCATCAACGGCTTGATGGAGAAAGTGAAGGAGGACATGAGCAGCTGGCTTCTGCTCACACCACAGTGAGTGAGGACAGGCAGGAATCCCCAGCCCTCCCGATGCCCGGCGTGAGGACACCCAATGTTTTTCCTGAAAGCCCTATTTGTAATAATTCTGCCTTATGTAAATGTGACATCTTAGTTTTTAGAAGATCTTTATAAATAAACTATTAAACATTAATAATTTATTACTTATCCTCATTATATGGAAGAGAACAGCCTAGAGAGGACAGCAGAGTTGAATGGAACTTGAAAGATAACTCAGTCATTTTACAGACGAGGATGCTGAGGTCCCTGGAGGGGAATAAGGTGTAATTAGGAACACAGTCCGAGCTTTCAGAATTCTGTTTGCCCCACACATGCAGGGGATACTGAATCTGTCCTCTAGTCAAATGTTGACTGCATTGGAATGAAAGAAGATAGAGGGCACAACAAATTAGCATTTGACTTGTGTACACTTATTTTCTTCCTGAATTCAGAAAGTAAGTACATGCAAGTCAAATGACCATCTGCTGGTCACCGCCTGGAAATATATTTGGGAACAAAAAGATGTTTTCATGACTCCCATTCGCGTTGACAAATTGGTTTTTTGTTTGTTTGAGTCTTGTCCTATAAGCACTGGTATTCACTCAGAAGCTTCACGCCTTTCCTGTGATGGCGTCCCCAAGTCTGGATATGGCCTGGAGAGGATAAAGCCCCTCTAACAATGGGGCAAGTCAGAGGTCTGCCTGGTGGCCGCATTATCTACCACTCATTCAGAGAATACTTGGGAAGAAGAGGCTACTAAATGTTTGAAGGTGTGGCTTTAAAAGAGAAAAATCGAATGCATTTTAGAGGACAATTGATAATATAAAGCTAAGGCAGTCAGGGCTGCCATATATAGGCACCCAAAATAGACGGAAAGAAACAAGGCATGTGCACATTTCGTCTTCAGTTTCCTATATACAATGTCTAAGTAACTTCGTCTTCTCCTCTCTACTCCCTTGCTAAATGCTGTGCCCAAGTCCTCCGCCCTACCAGCCTCTCACTCACATACCCTCTGCCTCTCTCGCCTTTCCAAGGCGCTCCCAAACGTCCCAGCTGGACCTGAATGATTAGGTGTGGCCCTATAGCTCACTCTCACTTATTCAGCTGTTAAAGCAGCTTAAACCCTCATAAGAACATTAACATTTGGGTGCCAATAACAGATTGACCTTTATTCATAAAGTGCAAATAGTTGGAAGTTGAACAGATTGGTTGCCAGCGATTGCCTTTTATGTGCAGTTTAAGGCTTTGATTTCTCTCCCCTTTCTTCCTTTAATCTGACATCGCTGGCTTGAATAGGGTTTGCACTCTAAGTAAACAGGGCCAGGGGAGGCCTCTGCTTTTGTAGCACAGTTTGCTTGTGCAGAGGGAAGGAGACCAGCAGGGTGACTTTAAAAGATTTGCCTTTGGAATTAAACAATTTAAGAATGGATTGGAAACCCCAAAACTGGCGCTGTTGGAAGAGCTCCCAACTGAACTGCACAAGAGTCTTTTTGCATATGGGACCATTTATCCGAAATTATTCATGTCAATGGTGACTGAGAATGTAAGGATTTATATTAACTCTCTTGAAAGTTTACTCTATGTCATACACAAAAGGGGAACTCAGAACCCACAGAGCCCATGGATTTAAAATGGGGCCACACTGCACGGCTTTGTTACCTTCCTCCAGCCAGCTGGGAACGTTTTGATGCTTAAGGTTGCAGAGGGCGGCTAAAGCCCTCCAAACAAGTTGCGTTTCTTTAAAGCATTCCAAGGAAAGGGCTCTCAAGCATAGGGTCTTCAGGATACGCTCCTACCCAGTATTCACTTCTACTTTCAACAGCACGGCCTATACTTTATAGCAAACGGAGAAGCTTTACAGCATTTTCATACACAGCATGTACACGTGGAAAGCTTCCCCACAATCAATTTCGCCCACTTAGAAATAATAAAGCAAGTCAACAGGACACTGGAAATGGAAGGTACGAAGTTCTCACGAATAAGGCTTGCCCGTCAGCAGAAGGCGATTTTATGTGAATCCTGCTTCTGCTAGAGCTTTTGAATGGTTTCTTTTGTAAAAAACCTTAAATGTCTGTATTTTAGGAGGATAGGGATATTTCTTTTCAATCCAAACAATTTAGCATTTGTTGCATATTCACAACTCTGGCTTTAGAATTAAGCACTTCTGGGTTTGTGTCTCCTATCGATGCTTATTAACTGTGTGACTTTGACACAGAACTGGTGTACAAGGCCTCATTTTCTATAATGTAGGGGTCACGACAGCACCTGGCTCAGAGGCGTGAGCCTCTCTCTGAAGCACTTCACATGGCCCCCGGTGCTCTGCACTTAGTGACGCTCAGCTACTGTTTTCTGTATTAATTTCTAATTTTGTGATATGTTGCTGTCATAGGTCTGTATGGAGAATAGGACAAACAGAATAGCAATGGCCCCACGCCACAACTAGCCTCAGTAAATAGAAACTGCTAGTGTTGTCACTCTTGGTGTGTGTTTTCTTGTGCACAGACTGTGTCACTACCTCAAACTATGTTGTATCTTTCTTGTGGCCAAAAAAACAGGCCTTCCATTTCTTTCGTAACCCCTGGCGCTCTGAACACAGCGTGAGATGTGAGCCGTGTGCATAGTCAGTTACTTTGTGGTTACCTCTCCCTCTCTCTGACTGGAACTGCTTGTTCCAAAGTTAAAAACATAGGCATCGTCTTTTACTTCTTTTCTTTCCATCCCTCTATCTAGTCTACTACCTAATCCAACCATCTTTGGCTTTAAAAATTAGTTCACCTACTCTCCATTCGTATGGTCACTCGGCTAACCCAGGCCTCCGTCAGCCTCCCAGTGGAGGACCCACGGGCACTTGCCACCACTCCTTGGTGCTTCCACTCCTGCTGCGACCTGACCCCAGGCAACACTCCCCCAAAGCTTCCTGTCCATACCCAGCTCTCGGCGCTTTCTCCTCTTCCAGACTCTCCTTAGCAGTGACATGGGAAGTTGCAGGGATGGAAAAAACTTAAGAAAGAAATAAAAATATTATCCGCAAGTGCTTTGATCTCTGAACCCAGCATAGCAAAAGTCAGGACATTTGCTCACTGGCTAACTGTCTTGCCAGCATGTGCCTGGCTTCAGGGCATGAGGACGATGGATTTTGAGGCTACAGGTGGCTCCGAGCTCCTAGCAAGGACAAAGGCAAAAACCCTTCAGACCTCACCCCCTCAGCTCCTGTCAGCACTGTCGCCTTATCAATAACAAAAAAAAAAAAAAAAAGAGAGTGTCTTTTCTCCACAATTTCAGACCGCCAAGTCAAACGTTTAAAACGGTACCAGTAACTTTAGAACATTGTTTTGGGATCTCAAAACCAAGGGCAGAAAACAAAGGAAGAGTGGAATGCTACACACAAGTAATATAAACAGTCACACAGAAGGCAAAAAGAAAAAATGAGGGTGGCAAAATTAGACACTAAGTTTCAGATTCCCATGACAAGTCCCTAACCTTCCAAGCCCTTGGATTACTGCAAAGAAGGGCCGAGAGCCAGGGGCAAAACTACCTGTGGTTTCTCCCTGGTCTTCTGTCCTCCCATCCCCAAATCCAATACTCACCCAAGGAGGGGTCCTCAGTGGCGACCAGCTGCTTTCCTTGTTTTCCTCAGAGCCTTTCCTCCCATTGTCAGAGACTGCAATGCCAACCAGCTCTCAAGCCAAGGCATTTTAATGAGGGAAAGATTTCAAAAAGATTATGGATGGGATTTTAAATGTCTACTGGAAATAACACACAGAATAGTGTTCATTGTAAAGAAGAAAATGCTTTAAAAAGTGTCTTTAAATAAATCCTCAATAACAGAGACTTGGCAGGCCTGGGGCTGCTCCCCAGCCGTCCCTGGGAGAGTGGGGCTTTTTATGGATTCCAGTCTAAGTGTTAGCGCTGACAGGTGCCCCTAATCTATAGTATTGTTCAGTACTTGCAAGCGTCTCATTAATTAGTAGCTGATGAGGTACAAAAGGAGTAAATTTTGTTTCCATTTAACGATGACCTTCATTTTAATTCCATTTCCTTTGTGAAAACCTGGAAATTATATGACAGTCCCCAAACAGTAGAGTTTTTAAAAGCTCCTCTACTCAGGCAAATTGCTCTAATGTCTTGCTTCTTTGCTCAATGCAAAGCTATGGTGACCCTAATGTACTTCGGGAAAAAGAAACTAGCTGAAGAAAATTTAGGATTTTTGACGGTTGGGAATAGATACGAAAGAAAAATGAAAGGTTCTGGTTTGCATTTGTGACAAAGAGCAAATCACATAAAAACTTTGAGGATAACAAAAATAAATTGTTACCATCAAAACTAAAAGCACTTAACGCACCTAGGAAATCTGAAATAACCTGGAGATCAATGGCCGGCACAAAGCATCACTTAGGAAATTTTGGAAGGAAGGAGGGAGGGAGGGAAGTCTCTCGGTGTCACCTTCATCTCAATCAATATTGGTACTTTCAGTTGTAACATTTCTAAATGCGGTTAAGCAAAAAATATAGAACGATTAGTTTTAAAGGCAGCCCTGGGCCACCCAGTGGGAAATAAGCTGTCAGTTACATTCAGGGAATAATCCAGAAGGCCCAAGGACGAGCTGAACAGGTGTCTGCCTGCTTTTTCACCCCTCTGTCTTCTTAGATGGCGGAGTTCAGCATCAGAGGTTCTCCAGCAAGGGGCCAAGCCACTGAACGGCTGGGAAGCGAGTAGGCAGCTTTTTTGACACGGCCATTTTAATAAAGTAAAAAGGATCCTGGTGTTTTCTTTTCTTCTTTCTTTTTTTCTCTTTGCAATACAAAGTAATCTTTTCCAAAGACGCCTTTCAGCCTCATGTCATCTTTGACCCTATCTTCAGAGCGAGAGGGAGGGAATCTTAGAGGTGCGTTGAAGAGATCTGTTTCATACATGACTTGGAAGTTTTCACAACAGAAAGTTAAATTATGAATATGTGAAGGCCAAGTCAAAACACGCTGTGGTCCACAGGAAGCCCTCCACTCCCCTTGTTCACACACACCCCCCTCTACAGACCTACTGAATTACTGAATGGGTGAATGTTAGCTACAAGAAACTATAACTAGGCATAGGATTCACATAATTGACTATGCTTAGGTTTTACCCAAAGTGATGTTTCTAGAGACAGATGGTGGGTTGAGGGAGAAGTGAGGTGGGCAAAACCAGGCATGATTCCTTAATTTTCTTGAAGGTTTTACATCTAAAACTTGTCAGCCTTCCAAACTCTCCAGCTAAGAGAATCAGAGGTGTTCATGATGAGGATGGGTTAAACCTTCAGGCTGTCTTGGGGCCGGGGTGTCCCCACCTCACTGTAAGAGACAGGAACAGATGTAGTGGCCAAGATGATAAGCACAGGCAGCTCCCCACTAAGATCTGGAAGGAATAACCTGTATTTTCTTTTCATTCCAATACCATTCCTCATTTCTCTTAGTAATGAATCCAGAATAATTCCAGAGGATTCCAGGAGAGATTAGTCTTTTCTCCAACTTCCTTTTAGTTCTAGAAACCCCAAATGATCCCACTCACATCTCTATTTCCTCTTTTAGAATCAGCTTTACACACCAAAGGAAATAAGAACAGTTGGCTTCCCTGCTGTCTGGCTGTGTTCAAAAGTTAAAGACTTAGGAGAGGGGGGAGTGAGAGGAATCTATCAATCATTCACACTCTAGTGTGAATTACTAAAATTCCATTGTTTTCTTTCCTTACATCTATCTGAAACTTCTGGAGGAAGTTTCTCATGGATGAGCTCTGAGTGCACACCTTAGCTACTCTCAGTAAACAGCATGTGTGAACAGACATTATTAGAGATTATGGTTGTAGTGTAGAGTCTACACATAATAAGGTTAGTAGAAATTCTATTTGCTAGAATTATAGGAAACAAAAAATAAAAACATGAACATATATAATAACTTGAACTTTTATAACTTCTTCTCTTGCATCACCTTATTTAATTTTCACAATTCTGTAACATCTTATCATCATCCCATTTTGTAGGTGAGAGGGAAAAAATTAAATCTTTTGCCTAGTAAGAAGGAAAACTAAAATTTGATACCACATGACAAGATCCAAAGCTGGGTATCTTTTCACCATGGAAAAGGCATCCTTGCTTGTGCATTTTAAGATATCTGCTACTACTACATCACAAATGTTGGAAAGTAACAGAGGTATTGACAATGGCAGGAGTACAGATACAAGAAATAAGAAAACTACAGGGTATCCCAAAAGTTACCTCTAAAATTGTCATACATACTGAAAATGGGAAATCATAGCTAAAGGTACTTTTATTTACAAAATATTCATTACAATCTTTTACAAAAAGTGGCCAATACATAGAAAATATTTTAGCTACATTTAGCTACAATTTCCCATTTGCCTTAGTTATGGTGACTTTGGGGGCAACTTTTAGAACACTCTTTAGAAGGGTGGTTCAACATAGGCACATCCTTTCACCTTCCTCTTCGTACTCTCCTTGAAGTCTTTCCCAGTAAGCTCAATCTATCTTCATGACTCTACCTTCATCTAGACCATTTCAACAGCTCCTTGAGTTCAAGGTTAAATTCTGTATCAAAGCTATCCAGCATTGGCCTAGATGGAGCAACTTGCCCCCTTTGATCAAATCACTTTTTAAAACTCACAGAACTAGCCAGCAAGATGGTGCACACCTGTAGTCCCAGCTAGCCAGGAGGCTGAGGCAGGATAATTACTTGAGTCCAGGAGTTCGAGACTAACATAGGCAACACAGCAAGACCTCAAAAAAAAAAAAAAAAAAAAGAATAAAAAACAAGCAAAAACAACTCATGAACTAGGAGGCTACATACCAAAAGGTGAGGCAGGGTGTGGAAGTGCACACCTGAATGATGTCCAGTTCTATTCCGTGCCCCTCTGCATGAGATAGGATCCACCTTGAGCATGTCCAAGGGCAGGAACCCACATCGAGTATGCTGAAAAGCAACCATCATAAGAGCCAATAACTGTTAAGTTATCACAAAATCCTCAACAGTTCTATAAAGTAGAACATTCACCATTTTCGGGTGTAGGAAATGAAACATGGACAGGTTAAGTAATTTCCCCAAGATTTTCAGCCTGAATACCTGAGTCTGGGTTCTTACTCATACTACACTAGGAAACAATATCAGGTGCGCTCATTCCGAAATCGGAAAGCTTTTATTCCAGGCAACATAAGACTCGGGGGTGTTTGGCAGTCCTGCCAGTGGAGCAGGACACATTCCGATGGGGAAGTGCCAAAGGGTAGAAGCTGGAGGCAGGTCTCAACTGAACGTCGCTTTCGACCTTCTAAACACAGATGTGTCTGCACTGGTGAGGATGCTTCTACTTTCAGCTATAAAAAGCCTCCTCAAACTATCTTAATCAAAAAGGGGGAAAACTTTCCATGTAACTAGAACTCATGGGAGAGAACGGGCCTGGCATAGATCCAGGTGTCCAGATGATGTCACCAGCAGCCTGTCTCCTCGTCTCCGCCTCCTGACCCCGCTTCCCTATTAGTGTGCACTGTTCACAGGCAGCTCTCCCCATGACGGGCAGATATGTCACCGCTAGTTCTGAGCTTACATCATCCCGTGAAAACTCACAGGAATTAGCAGTCAATTCTGCCTGTGGGCGTGGGGTTGAGAAATCTGCGTGGACTTTACAGAGAGGGTGACATGGATGTGCATCTTGATGACAGGCAGGCGTTTTCCAGGCAAAGGAGATGGGCTTCCCTACATCGGAGGGACTATTCCATACTGCTCAAGCATCCCAGAGATGTGGGAAGCCTGGAGGGGTGAGGACAGCTGCCCAGCTGCCCAGTTCACTGAAAGCCGTTTTGACAAAAGACCAACATACACAACGGCCAATGTACTAAAAATAGCCATTCACCAAGTGTTCAATTTATAGTTTATCCAATTCATTGATTTATCTTAAAAACCTCTTCTTTGACTATATAAAGTTTACAGCAGTCTGTACTGGATCAGTGGCCTTGGTTGAACAGCTTTTTGTTTGCTTCTAGAGCAAAATTTTAAGGGAAATCCAGTTTATTGAAACCTAAAATCCTCTGCGGGTTCCGTCTCCTTAGGATTATACATATTTAATATTAAAAAAGTGTATTTTAACCAGTGACCAAATGTCAATGTTTCGTGTAAGCATTTTTCAGTTTCTACTGATTTCTTTCGACCTTTTCTCGCTCTTCTAAACATTTTACCACATCTTCCCAAGCCTGGTTAATGACCTTCTTTTTCAGAGGAAGTTTTTACCTCTCTGCTCAAGACTCAGTCCTAACACTTTAGACCTTACTGTTCAATGAGACAGTCACTAGTCACATGTGGCCTTCTAACTTTAAATTAAACACAATAAAAGAGAATTAAAATTTTAGCTCCTTAATCACACCAGCCACATTTCAAGAGATCAGGCACACGTTGACAGCTAGTGGCTGTCCTAGTGGCCTGAGAACATTTCTGTTGCAACAGAAAATTCTATTGGACAGCATTGCTTTAAACCAGCCTGATGACTCTCAGGCCTGCCTTTTACCTGAGATTCTGGGGGAATTTGGGGGGTGTTTTTTGGTGAGACAGAGTCTTACTTTGTCACCCTCAGTAGAGTGCTGCGGCGTCACAATTCACAGCAACCTCAAACTCTTGGTCTTAAGTGATTCTCTTGGCTCAGCCTCCCAAGTAGCTGGGACTACAGACGCCCACCACAATGTCTAGCTATTTTTTTGTTGTAGTTGTCATTGTTTAGCTGGCCTGGGCTGGGTTTGAACTCACCAACCCTGGTGTATGTGGCCAGCACCCTAACCACTGAGCTATTGGCACCAAGTCCCTGAGATTCCATACAGCTAAGGAGCCAGACTTTACTCCTGCCTCTGGTCTGGACTCCCTAAGGACCCTACTTGCCCAGGAAGGGAATTTAGAAAGCAAGCTCATAGCTGATCACTGTTTAAATTTTGTTCATTTTCTAGTCTAGTAATAGGATGAGTGGTACTAATACTTTTAGGGCTTCTGTGCAAAATTTTCTAAGGAATGACCTGCCTTAATGAAATATAAATAAATGTTGTTTTATTTTGCAGTGTTCTTCTTCCTCATATTCCACTGCCCTAGAGAGAAGGACGGAGGGTGGGAAGAAGAGAGAGGGGGAGGGAAGGAGGAAGGGAGGGACAGAGGAAGGAGAGAGGGATGGAGGGAAAGAGAGGGAAGGAAAGAAAGAGAGGGAGAGAGAGAATTGTAGTGAGAGAGAGAGAGAGATCCTCTTGTCAGCAAACTCCTTACTAAAAATATTAATTCCACTAAAAGCATCGAAAGGGCTTTTTTCCCCTTAGAATGGAAAAAAATACAGCTGCATAGCAAAATGGAAGGCTTGAATGAACATTTCAAGTTCTACCTGTCACAAGCCATTAGTTGAATTGCCTAAAGAAATCCCTTGACAAGTATAAGTGCTGTTTTTATGTTAGAAAGCTTCATAATGCTGCCCACAAGAAGAAATTTCTCTACAAAAGCTCCTTCTGTTTAATAAAGTGATTTGTTCCAGTAACAGTGATAATAAAATTGCTGAATTGAAACAGGATTGTTCAATGAAGACCTGAATCCAATTTGCTGGACTAGTATGATTACACTTTTATCTCTGTGTTTACTCATTTGTAGAATTGCTACCAGTCTTTTGATACGTAATTAATAGGATTAATGGTTTTCAGGACCAGAAGGTGGGAACAGAGAACAGAACCCGCTCTTACGTGGCCCAGCAGCTACGTGCTGACCTATTTAGGCCTGTGCCCTTGTTGGCCCTGCTACTACAGAATGATAGTCACCTGCCTTTCCTTGTCTTTTAAAGTAGGTTTCTTTTTCCAATGGCAATTATTTTGAATAATTATTTCTATGTTAATGTAGATCCTTCCGGTCTCTGAGTTTCTCAAGCAGCTGATGGTGAAGCCTCATTGGCCCAGGAAAAAAAGGTAAACTCAAGAAGAGCAACATTAGTCTTCTAAAATTAAACTGTTGGGGTAGTCTATCTTCTTCATCTAATAATTCTTACTGTCATTCCATGGCTTTTATAAAAGAAGGAAAAATTTTGTCTTTTTTTTTGAGACAGAGTCCCACTCCATCCATCCTGGGTATATATAGTACTGTGGCGTCATGACAGCTCGCAGCAACCTCAGTCTTTTGAGTTCAAGTGATCCCTAGCCTCCTGAATGGCTGGCACGACAGGTTCCAACTACAATACCCAGCTAGTTTTTCTATTTTTAGTAGAGATGGGGGTCTCACTCTTGTTCCAGCTGGTCTCTGAACTTCTAAGCTCAACCAATCTACCCTTCTGGGTCTCCCAGAGTTCTGGCATTACAGGCATGAGCCACTGCTCTTGTATTAGCTGGAAATTTTTACAGGCTTGGGCATAAAAATCATGTTTATGTTATTTTTGTGGTAGTTCACATGTGCTTATAATTTTTTCTCATCAACATTCCTTTGGAATGGTGTTATCTTAAGCCCTCTGGTATAACCGCATAGTATACAAAGTAAGATTATTAAATGCATACGACATGTTTTGTTTGTTGGGTTTGGGTTAGTAATGACTTAAGCCAGTGCCTTGCAGTGGTTTTCAACCTTCCTAATGCCGCAGCACTTTAATACGGTTCCTGTGGGTCGTGACCCAGAGGTTGAGAACCACTGCTTTATAGGCTACCAGAGTATTTTAAGACCAGAACTTCAACATTTTTAGCAGACACTGGTATCTTTGCCTGTGTTCCAAGGAAACAGCATACAGGAAATCTCAATGTTCATGTTCTAGTAAGGGAATCTCAGGGAGGCAAGAGTGGGAGAAAAAAATGAATCTAGGCAGGGAAAGGAGGAAGAATATACAAGGTGTTATGTTACGAGGTCCACACAGCATCACTGGCAGCTTAGCCATACCGGGTATACTCAAAGAAGTTAAAGGAAACCTCTGTGTTTTAGAACATTCTGTCAGAGGGAAGGAGAACAAGCAAAGGTCCTTCATTAGGGTGTTAAGTCACCTATGTTTGCCAGTTGAACTTGCCAGTTGAGATGCATAACCAACATCTAATATAACTAGCAAGTCAAATTTATTCTGAAGAGCTCTTTGCACAAATAAGGAGGAACATTTTCCCCAGGACCTGGTCATAGGTAAAAATTAGCAAAACATTTATTGAAGCTTCCAAAACGGCATCTCCTAAACAACTGTCTGTATTAAGTGGGGTATTTATGTAATTGTAGATGGGGTTTCCCTGCTATAATTTTAACTGTGTGATCCATGTGGCAAAAATATCCTCCAAGAAAAATTCAGAGATGTCTGGGCTATTCACCCCTGACCTCAGGGCTCTGAATGTCACAGAAACTACTGAGAGAAGCTATTGATTGAATGAATGATAGTGAATAGTCAGCCAGTGAGGCCAAGGCACCTACTTCATCAGTCACACCCTCATCTGGACCTGCCTAAGTTCAGTGAAAATGATCAACACGCCATGAACGTAACTTCTCCTTGAGAAGAATATTCTGGATCATAATAGTAGCATTTCTATGCTCACATTTTAGTGGTGATAGAAGCAAATATTTTCCACCAGGCTTGAGTTCCCTCCTTAGTCCCTTAGCAAGTTTGCTTAACTGACAATCTTGAACAGTAATTTTGGTATAAGAATTTTAGTAGGAAAACATTTTTTATATACAGGCTGAATATTCCTTACTCAAAAGGCTTAGAACTGGAAGCATTTCAAACCTTGTATTTTTTTGGATTCTGGAATATTTGCATGCATATAATGAGATACCTTTTGGACAGAACCCAAGTCTAAACATGAATTCATTTATGTCTCCCATGTACCTTATACACATAGCCTGAAGGTATTTTTTTAATGGTTTGGAATTTATTAAGGGTGCAAAGAATTAGGTTACACTGATTGCAGTTGTTAGAGTCCCTCTTGTAATTGTGTCTTGCTGGCAAGATGACCTCCCAACCCCCTCCCTCCTTCCCTGTCCCTGCTCCCTCATTCTTCTACCCCATTCCTTGTATTAGGTCATCTACTCGCCTTCACATGAGAATAGAGTACATCAGATTCTTGCTTCTCCATTCTTGTGATACTTTACTAAGAAGAATGTGTTCTACCTCCATCCAGGTTAATACAAAAGATGTAAAGTCTCCATTTTTTTTAATGGATGAGTAGGATTCCATGATATGCATATACCACAGCTTGTTAATCCACTCCTGGGTTCATGGGCAGTTATGTTGTTTCCACATTTTGGTGATTATAAATTGAGCTGCAATAAACACTCTAGGGCAAATGTCTTTATAATAAAAGGATTTTTTTTTTCTTCTGAGTAGATGCTTGTTTTTCTATATAATAGTCTTAATAATTTGGTGCATGAAACAAAGTTTTTTTTTTTCATAAAACAAAGTTTTGACTGCATTTTGGCTATGACCAAAATGAGATCACATGAGATCAGGTGTGGAATAGTTCCCCTGATAGGATCATGTCAGCGCTGGAGGATTTCAGATTTCAGATTTTCAGATGAGGGATGCTCCACCTGTATTAGAAACCTTTCAACAGAGTCCCTGTCATGCCATGCATCTGACTTTCATCAGCTGCTGAACACTTTCAAAACATCTTCAGGGTACAAGAAAATGGTGAAGTCCCTTACTCTGCATAGGAAATATCAGATACTGATCGTTGTTTTCCATTTAAACTGATAGTGTCTGCAAATCTTAATATTTAATAATACAAGCACCTCCTTTTCTATACCGGCAAGCCGTTCTTTGCATGGTGGTTTGAGACAATACCAAAGATCTTACAAGTTGAAATTATGCAAAACCATCTTAATTGTAAAGAAGAAAAAGTATCATCGTTCCATGACATAAAAAGTTTTGTCAAAATGTTAAATCCTCTTGGTGTGTTACAAACATATAATGAAATGAAAAATAATCAAACTAACATTTTTTATTACACTATAATGTAAAACATTAGAAATATTAATGTGTTTTATTCTTTGTAAAAAAACTCATCATTTGCCCTTGTTCATATGCACGAGGGCATCTCTTTCACGCATTGGCAAATTATCACTTCTGAGTACAGCAGCTTTCAAGAATTCCAAAGGATAATTTCCTATCTTTTATGATGCCAATGTTGTGAAATATATTCAGAAGTTCTTTAAATATGAAGTTTTTGCTAATGTCACTTCATCTGGGACACGTCTGTCCTTTTCATCACAACCACATCGTCATTCATGTCAATGAGCTTATTTTCACTAAGTTCCTCTGGCTGCACATGAGAAATCTCTGAACAGTAACAGTGACAACCTCCTCCCAGTCAGTTATTTCTTCCATAATGCCATTTAAGTTTGATTTGAATTTCACATCCAGGATTATCACTTGTCATTTGTTTGCTACAATTTCATCTTTGTTGGCCAGTTTCCTCTTTGGGGGATAGTCCAAAATAAATAAATAAACAAACAAACCACTATCCCCCAAAGAGGAAACTCCACTTTCGTGAGATAAATTCACATGAATTTATCAGTCTCCCAAACTGTACCTCTGCCTCTCTGAGGGTGCCTCGTTCACCTTAGGTCTGACACCTAAGAAAGATGAGTGTGCACTAACTACTTGGTAAATGAAAAAAATAAATACAAAGAGGTAACATGGCTACACACTTTACTGAATAAGAGATGCTCAGGGACAAATCACTGACACATTTTGAAAGAAGCGATGTGACTGGTCACTGATCATACTGCACACCTGTCATTCTCCTGGTGATTAGTGGACTGAAGAGCTAGCATCATACTTTATGCAATTATTCACAATCAATTTGCCATAATGTCCAAAATTGGAACCATGTTGTTGGGGGGCTAGTCCTATTTAAATAAACCATGGGAATAGATTAAATAAACAAACGAGCAAACAAACCACAGTAGCTGAAACTTATTCATATCTGAACCTTACAAAGTGAGGACTGCCTTTTTTGGATATCCAGTGCTTCTGGATTTGGAGCCAGAACTTAACTAACAAACCCAGGATAAAAGGAATCTGTCACTACCTTGGCCAAGGGATACTCAAAGGAACAAAAGAACATATGCGATTTCTTATACATAATAATGTATGTACGTGCACCCTCCAAGAACCATGCCTAAATTCTTGAGTCACAGTGGTTAAATGTATACATTTTGGAATCTTAAAGAACTGAATTTGAATGTTATTTAATGTCAATTTGCTCATATGTAAAAACCTATCCTCAAAGAATTTTTATGAGGATTAAGGGAGATAATATATGTAATATTTTTGGTACAGTGCCTGGTGCCTGTAGGGTTCATTAACTAGTGGTGATGGCAGTAGAAGTGGTGATGGTGGCCATGCCATGGGGGTATGCTGTTGGGTACCCAAAAGAGGAATGGAATACTGAACTTTACAAAGAAATAGAACGGGAGTACTAAATCAGAATCCTTGACCCTCTCAGGTTATTATATCACAGATTTATAATGAACTCACAGAACACTGACTCCAAAAATCTAGAACTTTAAATAGGTTATAATGCTTTCAGTTCAGAGAAAAATGAGCAAATAAGCTTTGACATCTATCCATGCCGAGTCATGATGCCAAAAAGCATTTATGTCTCCATTGTGGGCTTTGTCCAACATCCACTTACCAGGTCCTGGTTTGCAAATCCAATTGCTCTACAATAGGAATTTGAATAGCAAAATTGGCAATACCTTCAGTTGGAGAAATTGGAGCTGCCAGCATGATAGTACAAATGTAGAAAAAGAGTTCAGCTTGCCCATTTCAAGAGCTGACTGTGAACAAACTGACTTTCATTAACCATCACAGTGCCATGCACATTTAGGAAATTGGAGGGGACCATATCCTTAATTAGGGCAGGTTAAATTTCCTTAGAAATTATATAAAAAGAGTGAATTATATAAAAGAATAGCATCATTCAAACAATTGGAAAGTCTTTGACCTTTACGACTGTAACCCCTAAACTATGTTCTGTGGAATATCAGTATTCCTTGTGATCCTAACATATATATATTCCTCACACCAAAAGGGGGAAGAAGTTTATGCCATCACAAATCTGGAATTTCACAATGTTCGTCAGCATTCTAAAGACTTAGAATTTTTGTAGTTAAAAAATAATTATTCTCATTTGGTTAATCACATTTCCAAAATACATTGAGCCTGAAACACTTTTTAAAAAATTTACTCTCTCCAAGAATACAGTGTTACATCTAACAGTTTGTGAAAGTCACACAAAAAGTATAAATTAACTAGAGGTTCACACTATTACTAAATTTGTGTGTTGAAACAGAGGAGGCTTTAATAGTATTTCTGCACTATACCCTTGAATATCTGCACATTTGGGAACTAAAGTTTAGGTAGCTTTCAATATCATTCACAAAATGATCCAGAAGTTTGCCTAAAATGATTTATTCCTGACACAAGTTCTTTCTCCCTCCATTCCACTGCATTCCCCACAACATACCATGCTATATTCCTTCAGAACCACTTTCCTCCATAGGTAGACTTCCTTGCTCAATCATCTTAACTGGTCCTCTAATTTAATTCATTAACAAGAAAACATCTTTCAACTCCTATGACAAACTCCCAGCTCTGTGTTGAGAGTAACACAAAACACGAGTCCTTGGCCTTAGAGGTTTAGCCAGAGAAGCAAAACTCACATTTATAAAGTGGTTTAAAAATGATTTACCCCAAAAATCATTTCATCATAAGGACATTCGCACTAGACTGCTTACTGCAGCTCAATTTATAATCATCAAAATGTGGAAACAACCTAAATGCCCATCAGCCCAGGAATGGATTAGCAAGCTGTGGAATACCATGGAATACTATTCAGCCACTAAAAAAGATGGAGACTTTACTTCTTTTGTATTAACCTAGATGGAGGTGAACACATTCTTCTTAGTAAAGCATCACAAGAATGGAGAAGCAAGAATCCAATGTACTTAGTTCTAATATGAAGACAACAGATGATCTAATACAAGGGGTGAAGTATGGGAATGAGGGATGAGGGAGAGGGGAGGGGGATGGGGTCACAGTGTATGGCACAACAGGACACAATTATAAAAGAGACTTTTATCTAACAACTGCAATCAATGTAACCTAATTCTTTGTATCCTCAATGAATCCCAAACAATAAAAATAAATACATAAGGAAGTGGTCAATGTAGGGAGGTGGTCAGCTATGAAAGGTCTACTGTATTTGGATTTGGGAAGATATAAGGGAAATACAGGTATAGAGATGGGATCAGAGTGGCACATTCATGGTGTATGTGGGAAGAAATGTGATGGGCAAATACAGTGGGCTTCACAGCGTGAAAGACTCTGACTGCCAGATCAAGGAGTTGGAATCGTTTTATAGGAGGAAGACATTACAGACAATGTCACAGATTTGAGCCTGGTTGTGAAATACTCAAATGAGCATTCTAGAAAGATTAGTATTGGATCTTATATGGAGAGGTTAGAGACAGAAAGAAAGAAACCAAAGGCCAGGATTGAAGTTAGAGTACTGTTGAAGCAATTTATGGGTTGAAGCTCTTGACAGGTGGGAATAGAATAGGAACAAAGAAGAAAAATCCAAAAATCTGAAGGCATAAATAGAGGTCCTGCTGTATTGCCTATCTTTAGGTTAGAGGGAACAGGTATTAATGTTAATAGATATCAATGTTGAACTCCTACTATGTGCCAGGCTTTTAGATTCATCTAACTTTATTTCTGTATCAACACAAAAACATAGACATGTGTTACTACCATTCTTGTCGATCAAAATCATCACCTATCAGGTTCCTACCACACAGGACCCCTAAGGCCACTCACCTGGTAAAGAACTCAACTCCCTGGAAAATACCGATGATTTCTAAACGGATGACAGGGACCCTTCACTATACACAAGACTCATCAAGGCTCTTTAAGGCTTCAAAGATTCTCCCCTAGGGCTAAGACCAAGTAACCGTATTTCATGGATTTTATTGCATATGATTTTTCATATTTTAACATCTTGAAGTTGGGATGCATCTTACAGACAGAGAAGTGTCTGTTGCTCTGGTGAAAAAGGAATCCCTTCTTGCATTCAGCTCCCCCCTGGTATCTGCGTCTAGAGAGAAAGCAAAGTCTTGCTTCATGGAAACTGTTAATTTTGTGCTACTGTTTTGGGGCTGTTTTTCCATCATAGAGATTGCAAGCTGCATCCAAATGAATTAGTTCCTTAATGATTTTTTAAAACATTGCATTAAAGGATTTAATTTCCAACCCACATTTTATCATCTTTAATTTATCGAATAGAAACAAGAAAATATGTCCCCTTTATCAGTGGGAATCATTCTGTAAATCTTAAATGTCATTTTTGGGAAAGTATTATAATTATTGTATCACCAGTTGTTTTTGTGACCTCTACAATGTGTTTCTTTACCATGGTTTGCTCCTATAATTGGTGAGAAGGTAGACTTCTGTATTTAGATCTTCCCTGCCTACATAAAATAAAATTAGGACATTGCAGCCAAAACCAATCTAACCCACAAAACTTCATTTCAAACAAAATAAGAAATAAATATTAACAATCCTCCACTCTGAGAAGCTTCAGACTTATAATGAGCCTAAGAGTAGCAGCTCGACACATGTACGTTTTACGACAGGTAGCCAACTCAGCTCTTCAGGTCTGTCAAGCTGCCAGTGTTTTTCCTTGGCATGACTTCAAGGGCCCTATGTGTCCAACCCAAGGCAGCCCCCTTCAGGATACATGAGCCAAGCTAACTGCACGCAAACCAAGCTGGGTCTTGGAATCAGTTTACATGGGCATGTTGTCAGAGAAGGATGTTTATGTGTGTGAGAGTCTTAAAGGGCTGAATAGAAAGATCAGAAGCAAGGTTAAGCAGAATGGGGCTGGGAAGAATTCCACATGTCCTTAGAGGACAGGCAGAGGATAAAAGGAGGTACAGTAGGGAGGCAAAAACAGAAGTGCATTCTTCACAGTCTGGCTGGCAAGCCCCGCAACAGTGCCATTCTTCAAACAAAACCTCTCTTGGCCTCAGATCCTCCACTGGTCATGCCAGCTCTATTGATTTACACAAAACCTTCAAGACTTTGATCAGTTACCAAAATGCAAACATTTTAAGCAATGCCCCAAAGAAGCTTGTTTAAAAAACAGTTGACGTGAAAGTTTAAAACAGTCCATTAGTAACCTCACGTAGAAATATGTATACATATACGCCCATCTGTGCACGCTTCTTTGCACGTGAACATTTCGTTACAGTCTATTAACAACGCCACATACTTATTACACAAAATCCAAGTCCAAGGAAACGTCATGTACCAAGGTGAAGTCAAAATGTAAAGTTAAACTCTCCTCTTACTGAATCTCACACTCACCCCTACTCAAAGAGGGAAAAGGAAATCATACTCGCCCCACCCATCAGACACCAAAAGCATAATTTATAGTTGTGTTTATCCAGACCACAAAGCCTTTGACAGAGCAGAATTTTAGGAGATGAATTAGTCACCTCATTTTAGAGGCCTCAAAACATCGCAATGATCATTTCCAACTTTTTCCTTCTTTTCGAATGTTCAAATGCTTGTCAATCTGATAAATACCCGGTACATTATAGCAATCGAATGGTCGCTAAAAATAATACCTCAATACACATATGAAACGGCAGCCCGGTGCTCCCTCAGATCTCACCCAAGCGGAGGCACTGGCTGGGGGAGCTCACTTTAAAGGGAATCTGGAAAGATTTCTAAATATGAAATAGGCAGCCAGGAGGTTTAATGGTGTGGCTCCTGACATAGGTCTTTTCTGGCTCTTTACTGAATAAAACGCTTCTAGAATTAGTCAAGCCTTCTATTAAACCCACATGAAGAGAAGTGGCTTCCAGATGAACAGCATTAAAGATTCAAATGTGGTCACAAATGGCATTTTGATTGAGTATTGCGTAGTTCATCTACCAGTATGAGCTTGCCTATTTCTGCCGAATCATGTGCATTATCCACCGAAAATTAAGTCATCATTTTTGAGGTATGTGGATGCTATTTGCAAAGAACTTGGTCATATTTTTTTTTAAAGTCTTTCACAAGAATGATTGTAAACAAATCTACTTATCCAGCTATACCTTCGAATTAAAAAAAAAAAACCTTTTATTGTGAAAAAAATAAAAAATAAAAGACTCGACCATGATATCCCGTTTTGGGTTCAAATTCTCCCAACCTGATTTGACAACAAGCCTCTCCATTCCCTTTCTTCCTCCCAACTCAGTCCCTTCGCACGCTGTCACCCAAGCTTTGGAGAAAGTTTGAGTGCACAACGCCCCCCTCAACTTCCTTCTAGCATTTACAAAGCCTTCCCCACTGAATTTCAATGAAGTATTGCGTGTCTCTGTTTAATTAGCTACTTATGGGGGCCCCCCTAAACATGGCAGGACAGAGCGAGCCACTGAGAAGGGCCAGGTGGTTGCGGATGCCCTGTCTGGGTCAGGCAAGCCTGGGTGTACTGTGCCGCTCAGCCTCCACCAGCCAGGTGGCTGTGTGCAACTGCAGCATGTGTCTGAGCTCGGGTGTTCCTGTGCACAGGTGTGAAGGTGGTCATTCCCAGAACTGCAACAGATTAATGAAACCTTAGGTGGTGAAAGAGTCTAGCACATTTCCCTTCTCACGAGAGTGCAACAAAGAAACTTTGATGCTCAAAAATTGCCTCAAATTAATGAGCATGCCCGAGAGGAGAGGTCATACACAGAGCTGTTGAGTGACATTGCTGGGTTTGAATCTCAGCCTCATCACAATCTGGAGGACCTCCATCCCTCAGTTTCCTCATCTCCCTCATGTCTAAAACAGGCTTCCTAATAGTCCCTACCTTAGCAAGTTGCTGAGAGAATGGAGTGGCGGAGTGCTGGGAAGGAGCGGGACGGGTTCCAGCCTGTCACAGTAAGGCCCATCACACACATTTCTTTGGTTCAGAGTGCCTATAAAAGTTAAGTTTATGCTCTACTGTAGTCTATTAAGTGTGCAAAGCATTATGTCTAAAAATACAAGGTAACGTCTAAAAACACAAGGTAATATTTTAATTTTAAAATGCTTGATTGCTGAATTTATAAAAAACACAATTGCTGCAAAGGGCAACAAAGTGAAGCTCAGGACAGCAAGTCACGCGTGGGCGCATGGTGGGCACACAGTGCTCAGTCCTCTGGGGCTGGAGGCCGAGTTCCGTTTCTGCTGTCCCCTCCTCCAGGGGAGCTAGGGACTGTGGGTAGTAAGGGCGGCGGGGTGAGGAAAGCCAGTGCAGAGGGCAGGGCATGTGCAGTTGGGCCACATGCCCCATGAGGTTGGTGTGAGAATGAAATAAATGAATAGACAAAGGGGCAGAGCAGTGTCTGGGGCAGAGTGAGCTATTATTACTGGGACGTACCAGAGGCCCTCACTATGTGCTTTCTCTGCTGAAATGACCAGCAGCCATGAGCCAGGCCCTTGACACGTGTCATGCATTTAATTCTCCCGACAACCCTGAGAAGAGGAAATTATCCCATTTTATGTAATAAATGAGAAAACAGATTCGGGGGGGGCATAATAATAGATTGAGGAGGCAGAATAAACTGACATTCAATGCTAAAATGCAGTCTCACCTACTAATAACAAAACACATTAGAGGCTATTTTCTACATTACAAAAAATATATTGCTTATTATGTAGAAAATAATTTGTCTATACATTAGGTAAAAGTGAGTGTTTTATTTTCATTTTCACTCTAAGATTAGGCATCACCCCAGGGAGTCATGAATAACGTTTATTTCCTTATTTTTCTGTGAACTTGGAAGTCTTCAAGAATATCTTCATGAATCTCCCAGGAATAGGAATCTAAGGTAATTAGGTCTCAGATTATCTCCTAGTCCAATCAAGATGATCAAAGTTCTTGGATTAAAGTGACAGAAAGACCAAACTTAACAAAAAAGAGGGATTTGTTATAAGAAAATAGAGTCAGAGAACCCCGGGGAGGGAGAGCTGTCAGGTCTCAGGGGACCAGACCTGGACCTGGAACGCTGGCAGGAAGGCAGCGGCCGCCGCTGTGGGCTCTGCCTCCCCTACAGGATCAGCGGCCTGCGGCCCTGCCTCTCCATCCTTCTGTACTGATCAACTTCTCTGCTCCCTCAACCACAGCCCCACCTACAGCCACTCAGAGCGTTCACAAAACTGACACCTGAGACCGACACCTCCTTGTCTCATCAGTCCCAATTCAAAAGTAGCAATGTAGAATAGGAATGCCAAGATACACACACACACACACACGATAAACCTAGACGATATCATGAGCCTCCGGCTGCTACTCCGTCCCATCTCTACCCATTCTTCCCTCAGAATACTCAGAAAATTCTTAGCCTACTTGAAGGAGAGTCTGGTTCTCATACATGCACAGTGAAGCATGCAAAGAGAAATGGGGAAATAGATTCTAGAACTGCAAAGAGTCTGGTTCTCAAGCATGCAAAGAGAAATGGGGGAAATATATTCTAGAACTGGACACATTTGAGCTGCCAGAAAATTGCCTAGAAGCAGCAGCTGAGCAGGCCGGGAGGGGGGCCGGAAGGGGGGCCTTGATGTGGTGCTTAATCAGATGGCGACGAGGGAGGGGCCCTGCCAGCTATCAAGCCAGCCACCCGCCCGGAGCCCCGGGAATAGGGCACAGTCTGCTGTGGGATCCGCTCACAATGGCCTGGCAGAAATAGATGGTCCACGCAGGGAAGGATCAATTGTAAAAAGCGGAATTAGTCATTCTAAATCATGCAGCTGTGGTCGAAGGGAGCTCTTCTAAAAATCATTAAACAATCATGTATTCCTATTGATTTATTCAAAATACCTTGAGGGAAAGCAGATTAAACACAAGGTAAAAGTAAGCTAATGCAGATTAAATGGATGAAGGATGGGCCAAGAGTTCCCTAGGTAGTTTTTGTACTAATGAGAGGAAAATTATATGTACACTATTACCAGGATAAAAGGGTCTATTAGAGGTCTTTTGCTTGACATATTTATGTATTTCAAATACTAAGTAGCATAGTGAATTAGGTTTACTCTGGACATTTGTTATTTTTATTGCATCTCCAAAGTGATAAACAGAGTTCTCCGTTGAGGCCGGCATGCTGCCTGACTGTGGGAAGCCCTGCCTGGACAGACAAATCCTGATGCCAGGGCTGTTCCCTGGATGTCACTTATTAACCAGCCCAGTGTAATTTGACTGCAAAAACCAAGCCTTTAAAATCCAAGAGAAACAAGCACCATCTAGAGGTATAAATAAGCTACAGTGTTTACGGCATCCGTTCCCTGGCCATATTTAAAGGTGTCCTTTCTCCCTCCAGTGGGGTCCATCCCAATACCTTGTCACATAAGGAAACCAGAAATGTGAGCCATATGTTACACATTATGCTCACGTCTCTGGCAAATACGGCAGGTGCCATGATCCTCAGAGAAAGCGACAGAAGCAGAGAAATCGGGAGCCCGAGGACAGGGAATTAGGGAGGATTCAAATCAAGACCTCAGACTTTTCTCTCCCTGGTTTCTGCTGCACTATTAACCAGCGAAATTTGTATTCGTGGGCCACATTTTACAAAGGGTATTACTCAGTTTCTTGGCTATTTAAAACACAAACTCACGGTTCTTCCCAAGTCAGTTCCACCCTCCTTACCCTCCCCCCCATTACCCTCCCCACTTCAGTCCATTAGGAAATCACATCATTCCCCCCACCCCTCTAGACCATGTAGAAAGTTCTAGCTGACCTTCTTGCTCCTACTCTCTCCTCCCTCACAGCCATTCTGCACCCCACTGCCACTTTAACCTTTCTAAAATCTTGCTTTCGTCATATTACTCCCTATTCATAAAAAAAAAAAAGGAAAAAAAGGTGGAGAGGTAGGGTGGCAGGTACCTGTGTTTCTCTCTGACCTGCTCTGGAGATGCACCATAGGAGGGTGATGTGATATTTTGTTTGCTTTGAAGACAGATCCCTTGTAAAGGAAACATTTCTGGTTGGCAGAGCCTGTGATAGCCTCAGTCGTGAATGAGAGGATCAAAGGGCTTGTCAGAAAGGTGGTGTGGTTGGAGCAGAAGCTGAAAGCTCAGGATGCAGGGGGAAAGGAAGAGTGAGCAGGGGGCCCTCAAGCTGCAGACAACACGGCAGGACCTCAGTGCTCACGAGGACTCATGCAATGTGGGCAACAGCTTTGGCAAGATGCAGCTACAAGCAACAGAAACACTCACCTCCCTGCACTCCACAGGAACGACTTTAACCTGTACCCATAGAGACACACAGGCAGTTCTCAGCTCTGCAGAAGTCCAGGCTGTCCGCTGACGTTTCAATCAGAAATCTACATGGGAAGGATCTGTCAGAGTGTGCTAATAGAAAGTCTACAGTTGATGCACAACCAGGTTGGAAACGTCTATGTGCTACACTAGATTTCTTCTACTGGCCGTCTGTACGTGAAAGGATTGCACTACTATCTGATGACCTCACAGCTATAGTTTCAGCTACATCACAGACTTCCTCCTAGACTCTGTCTATACCCCCCAAGAGGCTCTTCTTAGGACAGAACAGATAACATAATCATATGTCTATGCACAATCCAGTCAGAAAACTAATGCAGTAATCTCTTCTTGCCATAGGGATAAGCTTTGTCACATTTCTTGTCATTTGTTTATGTTCTTTACATGCGCTACACATTCGAACTAAACAGTGATGGCTACGATCTGAACCACTGATGGTACGCTGCATTTTCATAGTGCTTAAATTCTACAGATAATTCATTCGGTCATCACTTCAGTCTAGAAGAGAAGCAAGAGCTTATCACTACTCCGAACCTGCTGGTAGAGAAAGCAAGATTCAGTGATGCCAAAAGACAGCTCAAAGGCACAGGGGGGCCATAACAGACTAGAGCTCTTGCTTCAGAATTTAATCGTCTGATGCTCTTTTGCATCACAGAACTGTCACTGCTTAAAAAGATGGACATGAGTCTGGAGGAAAAGACCTTAATCTAAACAATGATAAATATTTTTAAATATCATCAAAAAATGTAAACAAGGCCCAAGGTGGGGGCTCACGCCTGTGATCCCAGCACTCTGGGAGGCAGAGGTGAGTGGACGGCTTGAGCTCAGGAGTTCATAACCAGCCTGAGAAAGAGTGAGACTGTGAGACCCTGTTTCTAGCAAAAATAGAAAAACTAGCCAGGCGTTGTGGTGGGCACCTGTAGTACCAGCTACTAGGGAGGCTGAGGCAAGAGGGTACCATAAGCCCAAGAGTTTGAGGTTGCTGTGAGCTATGATGCTGTGGCATTCTACCCAGGGTGACGGAATGACTCTATCTCCAAAAGAAAAACAAAGTAAACAAGTGTTTGTACAGATTAATTACAGTAGGATTTGCCCCCCCAATATAACATTTAGGTAAAGAACTGATGGTGCCATCTCTTCACTCCTCTCTGTCTCTGTCCCAGGCTTTCCAGATCTCATCAGCAGCCCCCCTATACACACACACACACATACGATACACGCACAATGCCCCCTCACACACACACACACATGTACATGCACAATGGCCATGATACTCTCTAAAATAATCCTGGACAAATCCAAATAGTAGAAGTGAAGCTCTGAGAAATGTCTGTTTGTTTGAAACTGCTTAAATGCCACGGAACTCACAGACAGCAGAAATAGTGTCACCATACCTATCATCAATGCTGCAAAACATAAACTAGATTCACTCTGGTCTGCTTCAGGTAATATTCTATTCCCCAAAATCGCCAAATAGGAATCTGGGCTTCATTTTAATCAAAAAGATAAAAAGCATGGCTTCCTCTCTCATTTTTCAATTGGGAAAGAACTTTTGAAAGGTCTAAGTTATCAAGCAACATCAGAGAACTTCTTAGCTCAGTAAGCCCTACCCAGATGATAGAGTGTTTAGTCATCTTAAATTTTTTTTTTTTTTTTTTTTTTTTGGTGGAGGCAGGGAGCAATGTCACTATGGTCATGTACGTCCAAGACAGGGAAGGTCTTTCTGCCTACTGAAACTGAGTTCTATTCACAACCGTGCCTTTCCAGAACTTGGCTGATCCCGTTTTCTTGGACTCTGTTAGAGTTATAAAATAAACACTTTCAAGATTGTTTTCTTAAAAGCCAGACCAACATAAAATAAAATGAAAAGAACTTTTCTGAGTCTTCAGTCCAACATGGATGCATTTAACTAGGAACATACCTTTTTCTTCCTCTCTTTGAACTTCCTCAGACTGATCTTTGTTTTTCAAAGTCTCAACACTGGCTCATTCCACCAGAGACTTCTGTTTGATGGCTGGCTTCATCCTAAACTCTGGGGCAACATTTAGATGTCAGTTATTTATTTAAGATCTCAATTCAGACAAATACTGAGACAGGTGTTTAGGAACTTGAGCAACAGTTGAGTAATTAGAAAGCTGAAAACCTAGGCTGCGACCTAGCCAGCAGCTTGGAGCAGATAAGGTATTCTCATCCCTTATTGAAGCTGAGGCTCCTGAGGTACAGAAGAATTAAGTCACTTGTTAATGTATTCACGATTATTTAATCAAAAAGAGGGGAGAAGAGAAAGCAAAGTAGGAGAAGTGGATCCCACATTGCCTACTTTTGAAAGATGTACTACTTACTTCTGCTACATATGGACCAACCAGCTACCCCTCAGTCCTAAGATCATAGCAAAGTGGTTACCCAACTCAGAGTCCAATTCAGTCATACAGGCCTACATTTGAACCCCATTTCTTCCATCTACTGGGCATTTCAATAAGCAATTTGCTTTATAGAAGGAGAAAAATATAGAGCAGGCATCTCACAGAGATAGTAGGAGAATCAAATAAGATGTCATACATAAAGTGTTTATCCCACACTCTAACCCAGGGCAAATGCTTCAAAACGTTAGCTATTGTTACAAATCAATAAATAGAATCGACCTACCAAGGCTTCCTTGGTAGTGAGATTTGAAAGTTTTTGATAATTCCAAGACAAGAAAAAAATTCCTCCAAATAGGCAAAAAAGTAAAGAAAAAAAGAGCAGATTTTTGTAGACAATAAGTTAGCATGAGCCCCAATAAAATGGACCTGGCTGTGGTCCTGGCTGAAGAACCAAGAAGGTTGTGCTTAATTTAATGAGTGATGTGAGCATGGGTGAATTTAATAGGAGACTAATGAGGTTTATTTGCAGAGACCCTCAATGGCATGGACTTCTCCCAAAGCTGTGCCAGGGGCCCCAGCAGAATGTTCAAAAAGTGCTTTGAATCTTTCTCTTAAAGAGCACCTACTGAATTACATAAGCATCAGACCCCCAAAACTTGAATTTGCTTCTGCAAATAGTAGTGTTTGTAACTCCTTGAAATCTAAACAAAGCCAAGGCTGATGTAATTGTGGGAAGATGTCTTCTTAACTTGGTTTCTCTGTTTTTCAGATACCTTAACAACAGCCCTTGGGTCTGGGAGTAAAGGGTCAGGCTACTGTTTTATGCTACCAGAAACAAGATGTTTTCTTCCAGGAATATTAAAACCCACAGACTGGGCACAAGTCCAGGGAACCCTTTTGAGTTCTGGATCAGATGACTCAAAAAAATGATCTAAAGAAGACAAATATCAAAATCTACCCAGAGAATTGGAAGGCATGCCATTGGTTCACGTTGCAGCTCCCACTGAGAAACTGAAATGGAGCCTGGCCAAGAGAGACTCCTTCTGCGTGCAAAGTGCTTTCAGGCTTCTCAGGAGAAAGCACCCCTGGGCCACAGGATACACAAGCCTTGTCCAGGTGGGACCACACCCAGCCTCTTGGCTCACCCATAAGTTCCCTACTCTCAGTGACCTCCTCCCCGACACCATGGCATCATCATCCTTTTCCAAGAAAGGTCATGGGTGGGTAGTGGGGAAGAACTAAAAATTTATTGAATTTTCCTGATTTGTGCAACGTATGATGGCAGCACACAACATACAGCCCCCGAAACTTGAATTTGCCTCTGCAATCATAGTGTTTCATTTATAATCCTAACATTGTGCAGTACCGCTTCTCCCAGATGGAGAAACTGAGGCTGGGGAGGGGGAAAGATGTCAGACTAGAAGCAGCCCGAGAAAAGTTGCAGGTGGATTCCCTCCTACACACGGGCCTTCTTGAAAAGAGCTTTGCAAATCAGTGGCCAAGTGACAGGGGATCTTCAGAGTGAAGGAGAGAGTAGTGGGGTGGTCTATGTGGCAAGATCGGAAGCCGCCTGGGGGAGGCATGCACGGATGGGGAAGGGCAGGAGGAGAAAGCCGTGGGGTGCCACGCTCCACCTGCAGGCTCTGCAGCCCAAGCCCTGAGGGGCCACAGCACCATCACGGACCTCCAGACTGATGAAGGAGCTGCTTAGAGTCCATGCAGTGCCACTGCACCAGAGAATAGGCACAGCAGAATCTGAGGACCGAGTTCCCAGATCACCGCACCTGATGTCCTTCTGAGTGCTCAGGTACAGAGCACCAGGTCTACACAGGGCTCAGCTTTGCTGTGGCTGCCTGCACGTCCCCCTCGCCCAAGAGGGAGCAGGAAAAGTGGATGCTCTCCCACTCTGTGACAGGGAGCCGAGCACCCTTCCACCCACAGGGGAGCTGAACAGACAGGTGCCACAGATGCCCCCTGGGAAGCCCTGCAGTGGCTGCCTGCACAGGACCTGGGCAGGAGGAGAGCCTTGGCTACCCAGCAGTTTGGTCCCACAGCCTCACCTCTGCAACCCCCAAGCTGCTACCCAGCCAGCAGTTCTGTGTTATTACTGGGCCCTGCCCCAAGGCTCCAGTGCTGCTCCCAGCCTGTGGTCCTGGCTCCTTGATCCCCTGCTACCACAGGACCCCACCACCCCACCCCATTCCTGAGGCCCCAGCTTCTCCACCAGGCCCTACGGCTCCACCCCTGAGAAAATTCAGAGCCTTAAATGACTATATCAGAAAGATCACAGATTAACAACCCAACGTCATATCCCAAGGACTAGACAGAGAAGAGCAAACTAAACGCAAAGCCAGCAAAGGAAAAGAAATAACAAAGATCAGAGTGCAACTAATGAAAGGAAAACTAACAAATAAACAACCAAAAAAATACAAAAAATCTAGAAGGAAAAAGTTGGTTCTTGGGAAACATCAACAAAATCGATTAGACCACTAGCCAAATTAACCAGAAACAGAAGAGAAAAAAAACTAGAATAAGCTCAATCAGAAATGAAAAAGTAGACATCACAATTAATACAACAAAAATACAAAATATTTATCCATGAATACTACCAAAACCCCTAAGCCACGGGTTCTCAACTTTCCTAATGCCGCAAACCTTTAATACAGTCCAATGGGGCTGTGACCCATAGGTTGAGAACCGCTGCTCTATGCAAACAAAGTAGAAAATGTAGAGGAAATGGATAAGTTCCTAGAAACTCAAGACTTTCCCAGCCTGAATCAGGAAGAAACAGAAATCCTTGGTAGACCAATAAGGACCTGTAAGATTGAAGCAGTAATAACAAAGCCCCAGACCAGATGAATTCACAGAGGTGCAAATTAAAACCACAGGGAGAAACCACCGTTTGTCCATTATTAAAAAATAAAAAAAAAAAATAGATGCTGGTGTGATTGCAAGGAGAAAAGAACACTTATACACTGTTGATAGGACTGAAAATTAGCACAGCCTCTACGGAAAGCAATACACAGATTTCTCAAACAAAGAAAAGCAGGCTCAGCATTCAATCCAGCAATCCACTACTAGATATGTATGCAAAAGAAAAGAAGTCATAGCACAGCAACCTTAAACTCTTGGGCTTAAGGATCCTTTTGCCTCAGTCTCCCAAGTAGTAGGGAAGGCACCCACCACAACGCCCAGCTATTTTTTGTATTTTTGGTAGAGATGCAGTCTCCCTCTTACTTAGGCTTGTCTCAAACTCCTGAGCTCAAGCAATCCATCCACCTCAGCCTCCCAGAGTGTCAGGATTACAGGCTTGAGCCACCACACCTAGCCTAGAACTAATTTGCTAAATTGCACCCAAACAGTATCAGGGCAGTGATTTTTTTAACTGGTGTAAATTATTAAATTGCACCCAAACAGTGCAGGGCAGTGACTTTTTTAACTGGTGTGCTGTGAGAAGATTTTAGGGGTGCCGAGAAAATTGTTACAGATCATTAATTAAATTATTTTCAAGAGAAGTTCAAAGCACAGTCAGCATATTCTTTTTTTTTTACTTTTTTTTTAATCAACATAATTTAAGTGTGCTACAGAAATTTAACTAGGTTGAAGTGCCATGAGATTAAAAAGGTTGAAAAACACTGGTATATCTAAATTGGCTTGACCTGAGTCCAAATTCTGGGTCCACCTGCGAGATCTTGGGCAAGTTACCTCTCTAATCTTTAATTTCCTAATACAAAGATGGTCTTAAAATAATGCCTACCACATAGGATTATTGAAAGATTGACACGTAAAACACACAAAATAATGTTTGTAACGTAGTAAATAATAAATGTGAGCAAGGATAAGGTGAGAGAGAAATTTGCAACTTGACCATCTTTCCCTTTATCAATAAATTATACATGAAAACTGTCATAAGTCTTCCTTTATTAATTTAGTCTTCCCAGAAATTTTAATGGGTACCTCCTAAGTGCTGGGGCTACCGCATGAAGAAGGCACACCCAATCCTTGCTTTCTTGGAGCACACCATCTAAAGCAGTCTTTATTCCATCTAAAATTAAAAGAATAATTGACTAACTCTGTTTTATTTTTTTAGCATCACTACTAATGGACTTCTTTATTATGATTCCTTTAGCTGATGCCACTAATTGTTTGGTAAACCTCTGCCCACTTCAAAAGGATCCTTGATAAGTATGTATACGACAGCTCAGCAGGGTGCAAGCCGCATGCAATTATTTCTTAGTTAATCCCTTTAGAGATGAGTCTACTTGTTAAGTGTCAGGATGGAGTGCCTAACACGGGGAGGAAAAGCCTCCATTCACATTGGTTCGTGGGTTTTAGATTGCCTGGTGAGCCTCAGCTCTTCATTTTCCAGAAAGTGTCATTGAAGAGACATCTTTGTGTCATCTAACATGTGTTTAGTGATTACTTTATCTGTAAGTGGTGAAGATCATACTAAACGATTGCTCCCTCTGTCTAGTTAAAGCTGACAGGGTTGTCACTACTTCAGTGATGGATTCAGCACCCCAGCCTCTTTTCACAAATGTGTCTTACTCTATATCCAAGAAATACGGACAGTTTGAGGATGGACTAAGCCAGCAGTCTCCAATGGATTCAACATCATATTCTTGGAGTCAGTATCGGAAAGAGAAGGTTTATTTAAAGATTGCCTTTCCTCTGTCCCATACCCTCGATCTTGTTCTCTGCTTTCAGTGTTGAAATAATTAATTTGGTCCATTATTTAATGCTAAGTTATTGAAGGTGTTTTCATAGAAGACAATGATTATTTGTCTCTTCCTAATTCCTCTGCCCCTTCTTGATGACAGATACATGTGTATAATTTATTCCAGCAGTGACACCTAAAATAAATATTCCTACCCGAATGAGTAAGAATGACGCTAATGGTGGTAATTTCTAGTTAGGATAGACAGGAAATCTAGTCATTAGAAAAATTATTTGGGTAAATGGAGCCTTAAAGAATTTCTCAAGTAACAAGTAGGTATACAGTTAGAGCTACTGCTGCTAGTGACAAAAGAAATGCTTGAAAAATTTTGCAAGGGCTATGCTTTTATTCTACATATTCCTTTCTTGCTTGGGATTATTTGAAATCTGAGTATTCCTTCTCATAGTCATTTTCATTTCCTATCCTTTGACAGCACTCTGGTTCTGATGCAAGCTAGCCTATCAACATAGTTCCTTTGACGATGAAAGGGTAATTTGGAATACTCATCTTGATTTTTCTGCTAAGCTTTAATTTTATCATTTAGTCCTCACTTTGAGAAAAATACTCATGGGCTAGAGTAAGATGAACAAGATCTAGCAAAGAAACACGCTAGAAAAAGCCAGGATCTCAGGAGAATTATGTACCTAGTGCTGGAGGGAAGGAGAGGAGGAAGTTGCTGAAGCAGTTGGAACAGAGAATAGGAATGGTCACTCAACCAGTCAGCAATGAACAATGAAAAGGTCAGGGTACTTTTGAACATTACCATGTCTTTCACAGGCTAAAGTGAGCATTAAAATACTGAAGTCTTGCTTGCTTCCCAAAGTTTAGCAAGAATAGAAAATGGCACACCAAGAATGTGATGATATTTCCAAATGGTTTGAACATCTGAGGGTAAATACAAGGTCACTTTTGGAGCACCTGGTCACGATCACCACTCCCCACTCCCAATCCTTCCGGCCTCTGTTCAATCATATATGTGGGCAGCTGCTTGATAAATCAGACAGAACTCTTCAAAAGGCCCCTGGGGAGCAGATAATCACGATAAATATTACAAAGTTTGTCCTCACACAGACCTTTTTCCAGAAGATCTTCTAGGCCAGGCAGTTTAATTATTGTGGTTGCTCTTTTTTTCCTCTCAGATGGGATTGATGTAGCACAGTGGCTTCCCTGAGGTCACCCAGCAGGATGGGTTACCTACCAGAAGTTTCCACACTGCCTAGAGAATCAGTGATGTTGCAGTAGGAGCCAACAAAAATAGGTCAGTGGATTTTACAAAGGACTTTTTAATAAAATAGCAAAATCCATTTTTGTTCCCCGTCATTTCAGTGAGCTATGCTGTTCTCTGCTATTTCAGGGGGCTTTGCCAACACCAAGATCAACCAAATGGGGACTGAATTTTGTAGTATCCGGGAGTGTGGTTAATCCCAAGTAGAGATTAACTACATATTAAAGTCGTCCAATTTCTAAAACAGGATTCACTTTAACAGTTGTGTTCTTTTTGAGCCAATGACAATCAATATACATTTTCCTAACACAGTGATTCTCAATGGGGGGGGATTTCTCCTATGAAGAGGCTTGTGGCAATATCTAGAGACATTTTTGATTGCACAACTTGGGAGGAGGATGCTACTGAATCTAGTAGGTGGGGTCCAGGACTGCTTCCAAACATTCTACGATGCAGAGAACAGTCCCCTACGACAAAGAATTATCTGGTCCAGCGTGTCAACAGTGCCACAATTAGGATAGCAAAAGACGAGAAGCAGAGATAGAACGGGAACAGAAAAGAAAGATTGGGAGAAAGTAATTTATGCAATTTTTGGATCTCCAAGATTCTTTCCCAAATCTGGACATCAGGCAACTACTCCACTGCCTGTCCTACCTTTGCTATAAAACCTCCAACTTCCATGGTGTATTTATAAAGAGCAGATACATATAGTTTGGACTTTTTTGTTTTTGATTTGACAATAATAAAAGGAGTATCATGCTATATATAATGTTTGGGCACTTGCATTTTTTTCCCCAAAGCATATTGCTAAAATGTATCCAGATTTTTGCATACAGTTTTAGTTCATTCATTTTGATTATAATATTCCATTGCAAAACAGAACTATAATTTATTCTGATATTCAGGTTGTCTGCAAGTGTTGGCTTGTTATAAATAGTGCTCCCTTGAACAGCTTGTATAAAACAGTGTACATATATTTTTACTTTTTCATATGTATAGAAATATAAAATGGATATAAAATGTAAATATATAAAATGAAATATATTTTACATTACATGTGGAATTGTAAGAGAATATACACCTAGATATTAATAATAATTAGCCCTAAGTTAAGGGAAAATTTTTTTCTTTGTATTTTTTATATTTTCTATAATAAACGCACCTTTTTGCAACAAGAAAAAATGTTTTCCGTAAAGCTAGAAGATTGGCATTGTTTTAAATTATGAATGAGAATGTCCAAATGTACACAGATGTCTGTAAATTTGTGTGAGATGCTACTATAAATTATGTCTTCATGGCTAGCCTACTCCAGTCTACAGACGATTCACGAATTCATTGTTTTGCCTAAAGCTAGACTTTGACTAACCTGAGTGGGCATATCTGAATAAACCCATTTCATGAAGTTGCCCACAAATTTGTAAAGTCAAAAATAGACTTAAACTATGTGCAACTAAAACCTAACATATAATAAGGGATGGCAAGAGAGCTGTCAACAAGCTAAAGAAAAGCAACCCTCTGCTTGTTAAAGTCCTTATAGCTAATCAAAAATTTAGTTTTTATTGATGAAAACCATTTCAGACACCTTGCTAATCAACTGGAAACCACACCATTTACACCATAATGTATTCCAATTAGAAGTTAGTTATCAAAAATAAAATTATAAAAACTAGCAAAAAACACTTAATTTGCATTCCTTTCTTCCCAAAAAAAGAAAATCTCCACCAAAAGCACTACGTATTAATAACCTTCAACTTGACAGTCTGACCATTCACAATTAAACTTGTTGGTTACAAATCATAATCTATTGTCAGCCTATCTGCCTGAAACCAGAATCTTCTGTGAACAGGTGATGGGGTCACTGTTATTCGGTTAATGGAGATGGTGTCCCTGGCTGCTGCCTCCCATCACGGAAAAGGCCACAACTGACCTCAAGAGAGGAAACTCAGGATGAAGGCTGGGTCCTCAAACATTAACCAAGAGGAGCAATGTAGAAAAGGTTCTGTTATTCAAGTCTCTCTCCTCGACTGCATAAAAAGGAACACCACCTTCTTCTAAGTTTCTCCAAGAAAATACCAGTGAAGGCCTATATGAACTGCATTTTTTCCTTTTAGTATAATTTTCCATCTCATTTCTCCTGAGTAGAGAAATCCAAAAATCTTACATTTCAATGCCAAAGGAAATTTTCTTTCCTTTCTATATTATAGAGCAAGCATGCCCTGCTGTGAACAGTGGTTGGAATGGTATGATCTAAACGTTGAATAAGCAAATGTTATAGATTAAAAAATAGCAAAAAGAGTGAGCGGATACAGAAAGGAATAGAGGGGAATAGCAAGGCAAATAACTATGGCCACAAGCTCTCTCTTAGCCCAAAGAGTCCCTTTTTCCAAGGAAACAGCAGTCCCTCTATAAACCAGAAGCTACAGATCATGGGTATAAGCTATGATCAGTGTGCTGCTTTTTGCCACTGGAGAGAAAAACGGACAGGTGGCAGGGTTCTTGCCCATGCTTTTGTAAGACACAGGCCAACTGTGCACCCAGCCACATGCACAAAGACAGAGACAGCCACAGGCTGAAGACATACTGTGGGGCACAGCAGACCACAGTGTTTGCCAGAGGTCTTAAGGGATCTTCTATTCCATTCCGTAGTAATGCCCTTTTTGTTGACAAAAGTAAATTGATGATAGTCAAGAGGGAAGCGTTTGGTGGAAAAAATTCTGTTGACCCTTCTCAGATTGAATTTGACCACAGAACAGGATACCAGCAGTTGCAGAAATGATAGATTATTGTAATGACTGCCAGAATGGCCTTTTGGCATGTTTAAATGGCAATAAATTTCACCAGGAAGAAGGCAATTTTACTACTTTAGAGCAGTAAGGAAACACGGTGTTTAAGGTGTAAATAAATCGTAGGTCATTAAGAGCAAACATATTCTGTCCACGGTGCGATTCTCAATCAGAGGCCATTCATATTTAATTTAATTATGTGGATCGACTTAGCCAATTATGCTTTTTTCGTTCCAGGTCACAGACTTCTCGGGCTGACAATTTTGATCTCTTCCTGTCTCCCTTATGTCCATAAACACAGCCCCAGGTTCTCCCTCGTCTTTCCTTCCACAGGTACAAAAACAGCACAGGGGAAGCTCAGGGATGCTAGCTCACTGAATAGCCTACTGAGATTATTAAGTTAGAGGCTGATCTGCAATGTGGTCTTTTCTTTGGCTCCAAAATCCCCTCTGTCCCTTGCTCATTAATCTGGCTCAGGTCCTTCACTGAACTCTGCCATTAAAGGAGGCGGCGGGAGGGAGAGGTGTGCAATGAAGTTTGACATTTCCTCAAAAATGATTGTATTAAAACCCACTTATATTTATAGCTCTGTCTCATTTGAGAATGTTAATCAGTTGCAATTTCATCAAGGTAAAGGTATTGGGATCTACTCAAGTCAAAGACTTGTTCACATTGATGTGGATCATGCTTCTGAAGCATCACATTAAAAGGTCATTTTTAAATACAGCTTAAGGTGGTAATTAACAAAGTTCATTAATAACAATCTGCTAATGGACCGTTTAAAACATTCAGGCTCCATCTACAGTTTCGAGGCCAACTTCAGCTCACTCCAAGCTTGAGTCAGCTCTAACCAGAGGAGCAAAATTCAGGAGACACACCCCAAATCAGGCAGGTCAGTAACACTCTACAGAACCAAATTAGTGTTGAACGTGGTTGCCCGACAAACACAATCCCTCCAAAAGCCTAAATTTCATTTTCTACTAAGCACAGTGTGGAAGGTCCTTTCTCAATCTGACTGAGAGCACAGCCTGAGTGATTAGTCCCAGGCCTTACTGAAACCAGGCACGTATGTTTCTTTCTGCTTGGTTTGTACTACCTGGAATGTGTTTTCTGAGACTGCCTTGGAAAGTTTTTCTGTTCCTATAACTTTGTAAACTGCTGTGAACACAACCAATAACTCCAACACACTTTAGGCCAAAAACATCATCTTATGTATCTCAGATGAACCCTAGGAAACCCCACATTGAATTATCAACTATTCTTGAGTTCATGTACTTGGCATCCCAGATGGAGACAGAGGAGAAAAATACAAAAGTATGTTCAAAAACGAAAGCCAGCAAAGAACATTTAATAAGGCAAAATTTGAGGGATTCATATGAAAATATGGGGGCATTTATAGCAAAAGAATCACTAATGTAGGCACTGGGCAATTTTAGAAAATAATCTATTATCTCATTTTACAAGATGAGGAAGTGGAGACTCCAAAAAGCTGGGTGGGCTTCACAAATCCAACAGAAGTTGGTGACCAAGTAGGACTAGGGCAAAGACTCCTGACTCCTCGTTCTAGTACGCCAGCAAACAGTATTCCAGGAAGGGCAAACCGCTCACAGTGGGGACCCCAGCAGGGCTCCCCAGCCTGGAAGAGCAGCTACCACCTGGGGTGGCAGCAACCTGAGAAGACTGCAGGTGTCCTCGCCTCACCCCGCTCTCACTGAGGTCCTGGGCTGGGTAGGCTCCCAGGTCCGGAAAACAAAGGTCTAGTATGTGTTGGGTTGCAGGGACGGGACTGCTCGGTTTTCCAAGCCTACTCGTTGTTTCCAAGGCCCAGGCTCAGTTTTGTCATTATAGCCAGAGAGATAAAAAGAATACAGAAAAGGGCCAGGTATTTTCAGACAACAGAGTGAGGTTATCTGGCTCGGGCTGAGATAAATGCAAAGGGTCAGCACCTTGCCAGTTTTCACTGCAGTCAGTCATGCTGACCACATGTGAGGAAGATGGAATTTTTAGAGAAGCTGTCGACATTTAAAAGCACATAGTCACATGGAGCGATAAGTCAAGCCTCCTGTGTTTTTAATGGACTTGCCTCCCAACCTCACTTCTCCAGCTGATGATAGCCTTATCTCCGAGTGCATAGTTCAGTCTTCAGCTGGACCTATCCCCAGTCCGGCAGACCAAGAGAAAACGTCTGCCTGGGCCTGGGCTTCTTCTTTGTTTACTATCTTCTGCTAAGCTAGGTTTGCAAAAATATCCCTAGCCGAGGAATAATCGTGACAACCAGGGAGGTAATAATGACAGGAAAGTGGTAAGATGATGCTGCTGATGCCAGCATGTGAGGTCGATGGGAACAGCTTTCTCTTCTTACTGATGAGGGCTAAACTCTTAAAGCAAATAGCCAGAGATAGGACCTAAATGAAAAGAACTTGAGTCAATACATGACTGTTTACTTCACATCATGACTTGATATGGTGGCCTTAGGACCAAAAAACATTCATTTTCTCTCTGTTTGGTTTCTACTTGGTTGGCTTTATGATTTGCTTATTTTGTCAGGTTGATCAGGTACAATTAGCATGTCTTTCTAACAAAGATTAATAACTCTTGGGATCAACAAAGGGTAATTAGATGTGGGGTGTATTACACCACCACAGTGTGAAGGAGACATATTTATTTGTTCTCATGCTTGGTGTCATAAACTCCCACCGCAGTGAGGGAAAACAGTTACTTCTGGTGGTTGGAGGAGATCCCCTAGTTTAGAGCTAATGCCTTTATGATGCTTCCGTGAAAGGGTTATTAGGAATCCCCTCTGTGAAGATACGAGCTACTGAGCAATTAATACATGTTAGACACTCTGCCAAGTGACGTATGTGCATTTGTTATTTAATTCTTATAGTAAGCCTATGAGAGAGGTATGTGAGAAACTATCCCCCGTTTGCCCAATAGCTATTATATTGTTCCTTATTCCTCACCAATAGAACTCTAATTTTATTCATGGTGACAGTATTGCTAACTAAACAGATTACATTTCTCAGCTTCCTTTATGGTGAGGAAAGGCCATGTAAATAATTTCTAACCAGGCTCAGCACCCATGCTCAGTGGTTACAGTGCCAGCCACACATACCAGGGCTGGCAGGTTCAAACCTGGCCTGGGCCTGCTAAACAACAATGACAACTACAACAAAAAAACAGCCGGGCATTGTAGGGGGCGCCTGTAGTTCCAGCTACTCGGGAGGCTGAAGCAAAAGAATTGCTTATGCCTAAGAGTTGAAGGTTGCTGTCAGCTGTGACATCATAACCCTCTACCAAGGGCAACATGTGAAACTTTGTCTCAAAAAAATAATAATAGTAATAATTTCTATTTTTTCTTTTGTAGAGACAGAGTGTCACTTTGTCCCTCTCGGTAGAGTGCCGTGGTGCTGCTCAACTCACAGCAACCTCCAACTCCTGGGCTTAGGCGATTCTCTTGCCTCAGTCTCCTGAGTAGCTGGGACTACAGGTGCCCACCACATCACCCGGCTATTTTTCTATTGCAATTTGGCCGGGGCTGTGTTTGAATCCGCCACCCTCAGTATATGAGGCTGGTGCCCTACCTACTGAGCCGTAGTGCCACCCATTTAAAGACATAACAATTAGTAACAACCCAAAAGGAAACATAAAGAGAAAAATAATTTTTGAAAATGAAAAAGCTATCAGAAAAATGTGAAATAACTTCAAGCAGCCTAATATATGTATAATTAAAGGTCCCAAAAGAAGAGAAGGAGGAAAGAAAAATGTTGGAAGAAATCATAACATTATTTTCCCAAACATGGTCAAACCTATAAACACATAGATCCGATGAACTTTCTAACACAAGAAACATGAAAACATCATCAATGTACATCTTAATGAAATTGCTCAAAATCAGTCACAGAGAGAAAATCTTAAAGGCAATATGAGGGAAGTCTCATATTCAGAGGAATAAAGAAAAGAATTACACCCATTTCTTATCAGAGACAATAAAAAAGACAATTTCTTTATAGTATTTAAAGAGAAAAAACCTCATCAACTTAGAATTCTGTGCCCGGCAACAGATATATTTCAAAAATGAAAGTCAAACACTTTTTCATATATGCAAAAACTGAAAGCAACTCATCATTAACAGAATCACCCTAGAAATGATGTGAAATGAAGTTCTTCAGACAGACAGAAAATTACGCACCTAGAAATATGGATCGACACAAAGGTATAAAGCACATCAGAAATTTTAACCACATGTGTAAATACATAAAACATCCTTTTTTATACACCTTTTGAAAATATAATTAATTGTTTAAACAAAATTATAATGTATTTGGAGGTTTATGATGTATAAAAGTAAAATGTCTTCTGATAACAATAGCATAAAAATGAGAGTACTAATGTAAAGTTCTTATACTACACGTGAAGTAATATAATATCACTTGAAGACAGACTGTGATAAACTAAAGATGTATATCACAAATGCTAAATCAACCATTAGTATAACAAAAGAAAGAATTATACCTAATAAACCAACAAAAGAGATGAAATGGAATCTTAAAAAAATACCCAATCCAAAAGTAATCAGAGGAAAGAGCAAAAGGAAGCAAAAAACAGAATACAGAAAACAAATGGTGGTTGCCTTAATAAAAGGAGTGAATTTTTTTAAAAGTCATAGTGAGTATAAATGGTCTAAACACTGCAGACATTATCAAGTTAGGCTTTGTTTTTAAAGGCAAAACCCAACTATATGCTGCCTATCGGAAACACATGTCAAATATACAAATAGCTTAAAAGGAAAAGATATATCATGGTTACACTCATCCAAAGAAAGGTGGAGTACCTAATTAATTCAACCAAACTATATTTCAGAGAAAATAATATTAGAAATAATAAATAAGGTTATTTTATAATGATAAGGGGGTCAATTCATCAGGAAGACATACCAATCCTAAATGTTTGTTCATCTATTAGTAACATAGCTTCAAAACACATAAAGCAAAAACTGATAGAACTATAAGGAGAAATAGACAAATCTACAGTTACAGTTGGAGATGTCTATACTTCTTTATCAATAATTGATCAATAAAGTAGACAGAAAAATAAGGATGCAGGACACCAGAAAACATTATCAACCAATTTGACTTAATCTACAATTATAAAACAAGCCATTCAACGATAGCCAAATAATGTGATACACTCAATTATTTTCAATAATTGTTCTGCTCACAGAACATTTACCAATATGAATGGTATAGGAATGAAGGGATTTAAGAGAGCATAAGAAAACTTTCAGGTTTGATGGATATTTACCTATGTGTTCATTATCTGGATCATGATGGTTGTTTTATGAATGCATACATACAGCAAAATGTATTAAACTATAAATTTTAAATACGTGCAGTTTATTGTTGGTCATTATAATTCAATAAATTCATCTTTAAATATATATGTGTGTGTATGTAGTCTTTACTTTGGTCCATGATAATAGATAAGCTTAAATTTTGTACCTTTAAATTAATCTGTATGTGGAATTCTATATGAGCCCTGATTCCATGAGCAATTACATGAACTACTTTTTCACTAACATTATCCATATAAGTTTGCTATAGAATTTGCCTTATAAATCTCCAATAATAGATTAGTTCTATGATCTCCTCTCTTTATTCTAGCTTTATATCCAGGTGGCAGAGTACTATGTGCACAGAGGTCAGATTCCTGGTTTTAAACCTTCACCCAACTCTCAATCTCCAGCAAAATTCTTTTATTTTTGCATGCACATTCTCCTTCTTCTTCCTGCAGTCCCTACCTAGCAAACTCTTCAGAAGATATTGGAGGTCTGACAATCAAGTTCGCAAACTCATCCTGGAAAAAGTGCTACATACCTCATTGTTCAATATCACTATGGTCACCTCCAAAGTATTCTCCTCAGGAAGGTACACACTGATGCTGGTGCCTAGTCCACTCTGCAAGGCAATTTTGGAACTCTTTTTTCTGGAATGACCATCAGATTTGTTGTTGTAAGAGGCTGACAATTATGTTCACAAACTTGCCACCATGTGTTTACATTGGCAGCACTGTCAAACAACTTGGTAAGGTTTCATAACCTTGATATATCAGTATCTCACAGGTATGTTTGTGTAGATGAGTGGCAGTGTCTTGCTGAGTAGCATTCCTTATTGTTGTTGAATGTTTTGTGTGCTGTACAACTACAGCTCTGATGGTCATTCTAGAAAAAGAGTTCCAAAATTGCTTTGAAGAGTGAGCTAGGTGCTGGCATCAGTGCATAACTTCCCAGGGGGAATGCTTTGAAAGCGACCATATTGATATTCAGCAATGAAGTATGTAGCACTTTTTCTAGGATAAGTTTGTGAACTTATTAGTCAGGCCTCATATATGACATACCTCTATCAAGAAAACTTCCCTGATCCCCTCCCTTGCTGAAGGATTTAATCTCTCCAGTTTTAGACTACTTCTGTATCATATGTATACTGCTAATAACCTTGTTATACTATACGGAAAATTACATATGTAATTTGTATTATATTTATCATATCAGCGTGTATAATTTCACATGTGCACATATATGTATATGTATATATATAAAATTATCTTCTCTTCCTCCCTATGATTCTTGGAAGTTAGGACAGGATATTATTTTTTCTCTATAATCCCTTCATCTAAGATAATACTAGGCACACTAGGTAATCAATAAATAATAGCTAAAATAATTGTTTTGACTATTTTTTGCTTTTGCCATATAAAAAGCTTTTCAGGGAATTCAGGTACCAGAGAGTGAAGCACTAAATATTCATGAATGTTGACTCTACCCATCAGCAAGGCCACACAAAATAGGTATAATTTTGAAATCTGAATGGACAATTACCAAGAATCCTGAGTGAAGGGGGAAGTATATCCAGCAGAAACAAATTCTCACTTAAAAAATAAAAAAATAAAATACAAACAATTCCTTTCTTTTAAAAAATTGACTTAAAATAATTCTAAACTTAATTAATTATTCATTATATCAAACGTTCTCCTATCCTCCTCATCTCTCACATCACTCTACCCTCAATTTTCTTTTCTTCCTTTATTTTAAGAAAGCAAAGTGAGTGGCAGCATTGTGTTGGTGATCTGTTGTAGTGTCTCATCATCTGGAGTATCTCATTTCTCCTCTTGGGGGGACAGTGGATGCCTAGAGACAACAGGTTGATGTTTGACCCCTACAGTCCTCCCTGGTCTCAACCCCCACTATTCAGTAGCACAAGGGTTAAGAGCACTGGTTCTGGAGCTAAATTTCCTGGATGTAAATTCTAAGACTATTATACATGGCTGTGTGGTCTTGGACAAGTTACTTAACCTCTCTATGTCTCAGTTTCTTCATAACAGTAGTACTTAATTCATAGAATTATTGAGAGCATTAAATTGACCTAATACATGTAAAGCACTTAGAAAACCACCACATGCACCGTAAGTAACTAATGGATGTTAACTATTATAATAGGCATTCAATAAACATGTATTAAATAATGATGGCTCTCCAACAAGAGAAGTACACTATAGCTTTAGGCAAAAGTAGATAAGTTCTGTAGAATGGACTGGAGGGATTTGGTAGGTTTTCCTACCCCAAAAAGTATTTCATAATGCCTGAAATTCCCCAATTGAAAATCATTACTTTTAGTAACGTCTTTTAACTATTAGGGTTTTTTTCAACTGTTAGGAGTAACACATCATTATCATCACCATCTTTTTGGTCATTATGGTGATGTTATGTCAATTAATCCTCATGACCATCCTATGAGCCAAAGATCCCAATTATTACACATTTTATAGGAAAGGAAAATGAGATACAAGAGGAAACTTTGCCTATGGACAAGAAACATATCCACCATTCATTTATGAAATAAATATTTACTGAGTACCTTTTATGTTATTCCAGGCTCCAAACATGAGCACTCTGGCAGGAGGCAGCATGCACCCTGAGAATCACAGGAAAGAGGCGACAGAGGAGGGAGGGAGAGTGTGGGGAGTCGTGAGATGGAGGAATAGAATTCCACCTTTGCTTAATTCATGGGTGTGTAGTGATAAACCTTGCAACTCTCCATGGGATTTGGCTTCTTTCCGAGTGGTCTCTGAGTGTGAGTCCTGGTAACTACTTGCCCAGCTAACGGCTGGCTCCATCACTTGCAACCTAGAGCAATTATCCATTAGCTTCTCTGAGTTTCACTTCCAAAACAGGGATGCAAACTCTTAGAGCCTGCCTCATCAAACTAGTGGATGAGAATGATGTAAATGTACTAGGATTTTTCTTGCTTCCATTCCCAAAAGGCTTCTTCAAAAAAATTTGGTTCTGACAGCCAATTTGGTTAATGATCTCAAAGCCTTCTCCCAATCAAACCAACCCCAAGATGGAAGAAAAGAATTTTATCTCCTGTTTCCTCCCTGAGAAAAGGGGATAATGTGAAGCTCCCAAAGACTTCTTAAAAGACAGATAAAAAATGTTCAAGCAGGGGATGATTCTTGTTTTAAATGAAAACATTTGGACATCTGCTCCACCTGATCTAAACCCATCCTCCTCAGGCCAAATTCCTTCCCTGGGAAGCTATTCGAAATTACAGTAATAGTTATATTTGGTTGACTGATCTGAGAAGCTACAAGCTGTGAGCACATTCATTTAAAATTAAAAGGAAATTTTAAAAAACCTAAAATCCTTACTGAACTACTGGTTCCAAAAGACTTCTTAAAATCAAGCTCAATTAAATTTCATACCTAGTTCCATTCCATCTCAACTCCAAACTCATGCTTTATTCATGTATTATTTATATTAATAATTATTTTTATATTCACTATTTTTTTCTATTTATTGTTTATTTATAGCGCACTCATCATGCAGTATTAACCAGGCTATGAGACACACCAGGATGGAAAGGTGGACTTCTTTTCCATTTACCTTCAATAAATATTTCAAACTGGTAGCCAAAATGCACAATTCCTCCATTTTTATATAAGCTCCTTGATGTGCTAGGTTATGAAGTACTATAAATTCCTTGCTATGGCTCCCAAAAGAAGTGTTTATTATAACTCCCCCAAACATCTCTGCATTTAAGATGTTCATACATAGAAATGGTATGTCGCTGATTACACCACAACTAAGAACAGGTTTCCCCAAGCCACCTGAAAGATGTATGTATATTTATATTTATACAGACATGGCTGGTATGTTAGAGAAATCCACTGAGTCATAGGTCAACTATAGAAAGTGACCACCATGTTAATTTAGAAAATTTTGGTTTGAATTATAGAAACAACCTCAATGCCAACCAATCTAGGAATAGATTAATAAGCCATAGTATATGTATACTGTGGAATACTATTCAGCCACTAAAAAGGATGGTAACTTTACATCATTTGTATTAATTTGGAGTTGAAATACATTCCTCTTAGTAAAGCATCACAAGAATGAAGAAGCAAGAATCCAACATAGTCAATTCTGGTATGAGGACAATTGATGCTAGTATATGGTGGGGGAGGGGAAAGAGAAAGGAGGATATGGGGACACAGTGTGTGATACACTCCTTGGGGGCGGGACACTATTATTAGAGGGACTTTACCCAGCAAATGCAAGCAGTATAAGCTGACTCTTTGTATCCTCAATGACTCCCTAACAATAAAAAAAAAGAAAGAAAGAAATTTTTGGTTTGTATTTATGGTATCTCTGTGTTGACTCTAAATAGGATTTAATGGTACACTCAATCCAAGCACTATACAGATACCATTCCCTTTAGAAAGAAGCAAATAACTACTGAACATTGTATTACCTTACATTTCATGATTTTATGAAAATACCCACTGTACATTTTTCTTTACCTTTAGAAAGCGAAGTTCTTTGACATATAGAATGTGCATAGTTTTTTGATGAATGAGTGTAATAACTAACCAAAGATGCAGTCACTAATAGCACTGCTACATGTATGAAAATATATCTCGGAGATGGATTAGAACCATACAAAGGTTTATTTTACTCAAAATTGCAAAGCTATCTAAAAAGAACCAATGCAACTTTCAATTAAAATTACCCTAACACCCTACCCTTGATCATGCTAGTATTTATTTTAATGAGCACTTAGTATGCTTAGTATGCACAAGGCCTATTGCCAAGTTCATTGCCTTTTTAGGAATATGTAGCCATTTAAACTTCACAACGTCTCTATGAAGTAGATTTTTCCCTCCCATTTTCACATAAGAAAATTGCAACTTGCTTTGCAAGTGTTATTTTTTTTACTAAGCTATTTGTTGTTCTCAATAAACAATGTAAAAGCAGCTCAAGATTGCAAAGAATTCACCTAAGTTATGTATGCTATTTCCTTGTTCTCTGGAAAAATTACAAAATAGTACTTTCATGTGGGGGCCTGGATCTGTTTGAGGTCAGACCTCCAGACTGGAGTATGGTTTTTGGTCTGTGACAGTGAATTATTTTATTCTTACTATACACACTCTTTTTTCTGTGGTAGGTCTCTTGTTTAGTTATCACCTCCTTACCCAACTCTTGACAGGTACACAAGAAAAAGTTGAGCCTCACAGTTATCCTTCTCCGATGTTTTTCACTGAGTTTCACATTAGTCTCACTCCCCTGTTAAACTGTTACCTGGCTCATTTTTGACACCAAAAAAGTTTACCCTAGCTGCCGTATTCAATAATTACAATTGTATAGTGCACTATTCTAAAAATAATTCTGTTTGTTTAAAACCACCTGTACGCCCACCAATTACCCTCTTAGAAGGGTACAAGTGAAAATTACTAAATCCAGAATATAAATGTCTTCATATGGTGATTAGAAGGCCGTGAAGGCTATGTTAAATAGTTCAATGAAAATATTTCGGGCGGCTCCTGTGGCTCAGTGAGTAGGGCGCCGGCCCCATATACTGAAGGTGGCGGGTTCAAGCCCGGCCTCGGCAAACTGCAAAAACAAAGAAATGGCCAGGTGCTGTGGCGGGCGCCTGTAGTCCCAGCTACTCGGGAGGTTGCGGCAAGAGAATCGCTTGAGCCCAAGAGCTGGAGGTTGCTGTGAGCAGTGTGACGCCACGGCACTCTACCAAGGGTGATAAAGTGAGACTCTGTCTCTACAAAAAAAAAGAAAATATTTCAGATTATATATGAAGTCAGCACATTGTGCCCCATGATTGCACGAATGTACACAATTATGATTTAATAAAAATAGAAAATAACAAATAAACCACCTGTATGCAATTTAACAAGAAATTTGGAAAAGAAGCTTTATTAACATCTATGAATTGGTGATTATTCTAGATAGCCAGTTACTAGCACAGTACCTGGCACAGGTAGGCACTTTGCAAATGTTTTTTGAATGAATGAATGTTCTATTATCTGTGATTCTAAACATGTCCTGCCAAGGCAGTCTTCCCTTACACTGCTAATCAGGACAAATTCCAATTACTATTAATGTAATTAATTCATGTAATGTAATGTAAAAGTCCTATTACATGGCCCTTGAACTAGCAAGTGCGTATAAACAACCAGAAAGGATGTCATTACTTGAAGGATAAAAAGGGCTGGCCAGCCAGGCACATTGCATGAGCCATCCTAGCATAAGTGTTCACATGGTCACAAATGGCTTACCCCTTTGGATGAGAATTTTAAAAAGGAGGTTAGGAAATGTATTCCCCATTTCATGGATAGGTGATCTAGTAATTTTTTTTTTTTTTTTGCCACAAATCCCTAAGGACAAGCATTAATTAAAAAGGTCATTGCAGAAAAGCTTTCAGGAGAGAACATTAAAATAAGCTATGGGAGCAAACATGTTCAACCCTATTGTATTACTTGACCCAAAATGATTCTTCCTCCTATGGTAACAATAAACTTACCCCCCAAAAAGGCACAGTGCTTCATACAACATAGTGAATGAAATTTAATTCTGTATTTATTCTGTATGCAGTCTCTTAAAATTAGTACTTCAAATTATTGGTCTTTAAATAAATTGTGCCATGATATCTTTCCATGAAGCTGTCACTGTTAATAGTTGGCCTTGCCTACTGATCGCCACATGTGAAATAGAATAAGAGGTGTTATCTTTATAAAGCACCCAACTATGCTAAGCTCAGTCACAAATAAAATATTTCAAAGAGAAGATTGCACTTCTAAGTTTAAAAAAAAAAAAACAGGTACACCTGTAAACACTGATTTACTCCCTTCCCTCTGATGACAAAGGCTAAATTACTCTAAAAATTCTGAGTGTTACATTTGGAGAGTACTGCTGCGTTATAACTACCCCACCTCTTTAATCAATTTGCCGTTCCAAAGTGGGAAATGATTTAGGAAAAGCTGTCAAACAGAAGAAAAGAAAATCTAATCTGGGTAAGTTATTTAAAAATCTGCTTCTCTGAGTCTTTAACGTTTAAACTGTTGACGGAGATTCAGAAATGAAGGGGAGAGGAGGACGGGGGCCGGATGGGGACTAGCAAGACCGACTCCTGCAGCCGGGGCACTGAGATGGCTGGGAAGAAGAAAGAATGGGAGGTTCCAAGTCGAGAGAGAAAGAGAAAAAGAATCAGAGACAGGTGGCAAAAAGAACAAGGAGGAGGCCCAGGCACGAATAGGGGGAGAAGACAAAGGGAAACATGAACAGTGGGGGGAAAGACAAAGCCAAGTAGAGAAGGGGTCACAGAAGGGAGAAGGAGAATGGGGGAGTGAAACAGAGAGAACGAACGGCCCCTCTGTCACCGCCACCGCCTTCTTCATCTCCATCTCTTTTTTTTTTTCAGATGGCACCCTGACAGAAGATTAATTCAAGTCAGCTGCTGAAAATAATTATTGCATTATGGGAGCAGTAATCATTATTTAGAACATGATTAAATATGTCTGCACCTATTGACTCTGCCTATGATTTATGTATTTGTTTAGTCAATAGTCTAATGTAAATGATGTAATTAATTATAGATGGTGGTGTCAGGTCATTGGTGAAAACAATCTGAGGAGAACAAGGGCTCTGTTTTTTTCCTGACAGATGCAGGGGGTGGGGGGGAGCTGAGTTGAGGGAATTCCAGGGGAACTTTTTCACGTGTGAATGGCGGCTGGGATCTCGATTTGCATGTTGTCTTTCTCTTGTTCAGCCTTCGTTTAGAAATTGAAATAACTTGTTAAGCAAAGGGGACGGGAGAAGCACATGGCTGCCGAGAGGACACCTGGGACTTGGGCGGGTGAGTAGGTAAGGAGCCAGCTGCTCCCCAACACAGGGGAGCGTGGCACCATCATTTACCGCTTCATAAAATTAAATGTTTTCCAAATTAAATCAGTAGGCAGCGTGCAGGAGGCCTACTATCTCTAATAACAATTTTTCAATCAATAAGAAGGGCCTTGCCGGTAGGAAACCTGAACTGACGACGTTAGGACGGGCTGGGGTGGGAGTGTCAGGGGAGGGCAAAGGAAAGGAGATGGAAGCAAGGTTTGAGGGCCGAAGCTTTCAATCAAAGCAAAGCTTTAAAAAATATAGATATATATGCATGGTGGATTCGCCATCACCATGAGTCTATTCCCCGTAGATTTTTCTCTTAACTGATAATTCGGTCAGTCACATTCCTCACAGGGAGGTCACGGGTCACCCCAGCCCCTGTCAGGCCTCAGAGAAACCATTTCCATTTTAATGCCACAGCTATAATCTATCAAAGATGTGATGTACAAGATACAATGAATTTAAGTGGTCTTCATATATCACTGAGCTTTCATGCCTTCACCTGGGTAATAGTCTGAATTACTCTCCCTACCTCACAATCTGTCACCCCCAGTAAAATAACTGCCATGCTGGTGTTAATGGCAGATTTGTCCAAATTGGGGCCACAGTAGCCAAAGTCATTCTACATCATAAACTTTAGCATTCAGTGCTTAGCCTGGGAAGGGCCCCCAGCTTAAAATCCTTCGGTAAATAATTCTGTGGAGAGGCACTACTCATGTTTTTATTTATAAGAGCTAAAATAAATCTAGCCGGGGCTGCACGCAGCCTGCCCGCTCCATTTCTCTGTATCTAGTGCTCGCCTCTCTCGCTCTCTCAAACCCATCTAATCTGGCCTGTCACCTTCCCCCGAAAGGTGGCTAATAGACACAGGTCTCTTCCTTAGACAATAAACACAGCAGAGATCAGACGGCTCAGCTTATAGTAGTGACCTCCTCTGCAACTCAACTATTAACCCTTCTTACTTGACCAGGAAGTAGTAAAAGCCCCCTGGTACCAACACATATATCTCCCACCGAGGCCCTCCCTCGCTGCGAGACGGGTGCACTGCAAAAATCTCCAGGAATATATGTCTGAAATGTCACCTTATTCAAGTAGCTTCCCACATCCCTCTCGGCTTCCAGTCCTTTCTCTGATTCCAACACCCAATGCACTATTTTATTCACAACTTTTAGATCAAGAAAGTTAAAAAACAAATAAATAAAAACACAAAAGCAAGAGGTAGAAAGTGGGTTTGGGACAAAGTGTCTGAGATTGGCAACATTATTCTACAGGAAGAATTTCTGTTCCAACCCAGGCAACATAGAAAAGATTGGATAACGGTTTAAAATGTAGGCACTAAAACCCCTTGGTTGAGACCAAGAAAGACTTAGACAGTAGGTCAGTGCCTACAAGAGTCCATTGCCCCAGAGTTCCTATATGAACATCTTATAATGGCATTATCTATATCTAAGAGCAGATATCCAGGGAGCACCTTGGTCCCTAACATGATGAGGACATAGACTAAACAAAATCTCATCATACATTACCAATGTTCAAGGAAAGGGTAGTCTTATTTTGTTCAAAGGTCATCTAGTACTTGTGTCACCTAACCCTTATAATTAATAATCACAGATAGTCATATAACGAATGTTAGATTCTCAAAAGACTCTCTGCTTTGAAGTCATTTATAACCCTCTATACCTCGTTCTTCATATATGAAAAGTGGCACCAGTAGGCCTTAGACACATTTTAACTCTTAAGGCTACAGTAAGGATTAATGAAGAAAAAATACCTTGGACCACTCTCTCTTTCCACAAGCTATGGATTTCTAGAAGTGGAGCCCAAGCTGTCTAGAAAGCTGATGGCTTGGCTAAAAGGCCAGAAAAATCAATAGGATTGAAATTATTTAGGAAAAGTTCTGACAGAACATGGAGCACTAATGACTCCTTCAGGTTTTGGGCCACTTGTGTTTAGCAATAACCAGAGTCTGGCCCTCCTTTTTCTGATAATGCTTTCACTAAGGTAAACAGTATACACACACTAGTGCTCGGGGTTTTCTCCAACAGGCTCAGTTCACTTCCACTTTATGTGGCCTTCCTTGCCCTGAATTATAAACTCAGGATACGTAAACGAGAAAAAGAAACTGTAGTGACAAGAAGTTGAAAGAAACCATGTTCCTTCTACCAATGTTCTTGAACTCACCATAGATCAGATTTTACTGGACTCCCCCACGTGTTTATAAAGCATCTTTTTAAGCACGTGGATGTAAACATGTATGGTGGAAAGACAGCCTCACTCCCACAGAGGCGCACCTGGTTGGAGAGCGCATCCCATGGGCATCGGTAGCCCAGGGCATCACTTTTTCATAATTCTGCACATCTTTGGGCCTGAAACACTCTTTGGACTATTAGAGATAAATAAATTATTTAACCTAATTCTCCTCTAAAAGAAATTAGAACTTGCACAAGGAATTCCAAGAAGTTTTCCTTTCAAAGTTACACTCTGAATTTACCAAGTAATCAACTTCAGTTCTTAAAAATGGTTTGAGTTAAATAAGAAGATAGCAAATTGTGTAGCTCACTCTTTACAAATTCATCATAGATGCCCCAAAAAGGCAATGAAAGTATCCATCTAAAAATGTCTATTTGTCCCCCCACCTCACCATCCTTCTAAAGGACATGCTTTGAAAAGATAATGGTGTGTGTGCTGATAACACTCAGCTTCCCTAAAGTTGCTTTTCCTGTGGGAAAACACTTACTTTGTCAAACAGGGTGGAGCAAGGTTTCGCTGACCTCATGTTTGCACACTTTGGTAGTTCACAAAGTTCTTCTCAGTCTAATCTTACCACCTCTTATCCCCCCCAAAAGTTTTAAAGGGCCAGAGCTCTGCACTGGCTCAGGATGTTTGGAGATACCTCTTAAACCAGTGTTTCTCAAACTTCAATCTGTATAAAATAGGAGGGTCAGATAAAAGACAAGGTGCTCAGTCCAATTTGAATTTCAGGTAAACAACAAACAGATTTTTAGAATAACTATGTTCAAATATTACATGGGATATTCTTACACTTTTAAAATCTTGTTTATACAAAATTCAAATTGAACTGAGCGTCCTGGGGTTTTTGCATGCTTGCTTGTGTTTTGTGTTTTGTTTTGTGGTCTAAATCTAGCAACCAGCCTTAGAATCAGAATTACCTGGGATGTTTCCTTTGCAATGTACATGTTCAGTTCTTGAACTCCATATAATTGGATTTAAAATTTCTACCATGGGGTCAGGAAATATTTTTTTAAATTAGCACCCTGGATGATTTCAGTGCAGACAGACTTAACACCACTTGGAGAAACACTTTTCAGTTGTAGAACGTCCCTGATGTATCTTCATATGTCAGCAGTAAAACATTCTGAATTTAAAGGTTCTAGTTATTATAACTTCACCGTGGGAAGCCCAACAGTTTTGCCCACCCTTCTAAAATCCTAAAGATAGATAGAGTCCTTGATCATGCAGAGCAGATAAGTGCAAACAATCCGAATTTCTGTCAAGGGATAAATGGAGCCTATTACCTCTTACTTGCAATTTCCCTATTCTCACCTAGAGAATAAACTGATTTCTGTTGGGGTATTTCTTTTGCAACTTTCATATTATTTACAATAAATTGAATCCTTTCCTTGTTTGACATACTGCACTGATCTATGACTTTGCTTTCATTTTGTCCTGTTAACTAGAAACCCACTTCATTGTGAAATATGTTCCTCACACTTTTCTCCATAATGACTAAAAACATTGATAAAGGATCATAAATTGTAGGTCATTTCTCAAATGCTTCCTGTTATAGTGAGGACTGGGAGAAGGAAAAGTGAGTCCTGATCAATGGCCACTTGATAAAATTTATGCTTAATGTATAGACAGAAAAGCAAATGGACATATTAGAAGCCACATATAAGATGCTGGCCTCACATGCGGACCTTGTTCTTACTCCGTAATGCCAAAGGTAATTCAGTCTTTCTCTCTCTAGTAAATGTCCCATCCCCAAAATAAATAAACTTCTAATGGTGATTTTGCCTAAGTCACCTAGATAATTGAAATGGAAGCAATTATATCTAAGCCACCAGGACAGTCACCCAGTCCTCCTCTTTGTTCTGGGTAATCTTGGGGCCTACAGTTGCTTAAAGCCTATGTGGGATGAAAGAAGTCAAGAAACAAGGAAAAAAAAAAAACACTGATTCCAAGACACCTCAAATGCAACGAGATACGCCAATTTACTGTGGGCCAACTAGTCTACTAGGCATTTTACAAGCAGGATGTCACAGCGACATTTTACGAATGAGGATTTAGTCAGACCATGAGGCAAGGTGGGCCTGGAAAGAAGGAGGGAAGGTGGGGAAAAGGGAGAATAGAATGATGGTGTCCTTCAAAACCTGTTTCCCGTTAGATCAGCTCTTGGTATTCTTTCTCTAAAACACCTTGTAGCACATCAAATATCTGAGGTCCTTGAATATCCCAAGTAATCAATGCCTTTCTCTGACAGACCACAGTATTCACCTCATGAATCCTTCTTCCCTGGAAGCCACAGCCTTAGTAAAATCAAAAGATTCTTGATAAGTAAATTCAGTTATGAAAATAAGCACTCACTAATCTATGCCCTAGCAATACCTGGTCTAGAGTACTTGAATCCCAGCTGCAAGGTTCAGAACTGCCAGGGGCCTCAAGGCTAAATACCCTTCTGCCAAGTCTTCTCAGCCACATCTTGAGGAAAATGAACCTGCCTCTCAGGATGGGTATGAAGAATAGTTTATAAAAATGAGTGCAAAACCCTTTGCAAGTACCAAACGCTGTGTGAATGCTAAATAATAATAAAGATCTGTATGAATGCGGGGAAGCAGCCCAACCCCCAGGTGCTTTTTCAAACTGGACACCAACCATTTAAGATGCATCCATCATTCACTTGCAGGCATCCCTTTTTCTCTGAAAAAATAAAATGGCCTGCCTGCATTGCAAGGCAATGGGAAAACTGGATTTCCAAGTATATAAAAGCAACTGTACCTGCTTCCAAATAATAATAATAATTCCGAATAATATGTTGTTATCTAGTTAATGAAGATAATAACGCTCATGAAGTAATAAAGAGGGAAAAATGCCAGTTACCACTGTGGTTTTCCTTTCTTTTCCAGAGGCATAAGATTCCAGCGTTAACTAAAGAGATGGCAAATCGTGTAGCTCAGTCTTTAGGAATTCATCATAGACTCCCCAAAAAGACAATGAAAATATCCATCTAATAAATGTCGATTTGTCCCCCTCCCTCATCATCCTTCTAAAGGACAAGCAGACATTGAAAACATCGTAAAGGTATGTGATACACAGCCAATACACGTAGTTATCTATCCCTAACTCCTCCAAGAAGTCACTTGTCAGCAATCCCCAAGCATTGTCTGCCTGTATGCTGGAAGACAGGAAGGGGGGGAAATACAGTGTTCATGGGCAACATGACAATGATGGCTGTCATCCTGCAGCCCTCACTGCAAGACAGACAGAAAAAAAGAGAGAGAGGGAGAAAGAAAAAACTCTTCTCCAGCAAACCATTCCCTCCAAAGACATGATTCACTAACATTTGATTTGACAAGCTGTAGGCACTTCTAACATTATTTTTTTCCCCTTTGCTGTTCATTTGGGGAGCAAAGATTTATTGCCTCTCCTGAAAAGGACAAGAGATGCACTAGAAATAAGAATCAATAGGGGTTTTTTTTTTCCATTGCCCATCTTTATAGAAAAGAACCACTTCTGGACTAGATTCTCAATTCTTTTTTTGTTCCAAAATACAGTGAATCTTTCTCTCCAATATTAAATAAAATCTGAAGACAGAGCAAACAGGCAAGGCAATAAGAGATGATTCATTTGAAAGTCACCTACTCTCCCCTTGTGAAGTTTCCTCAGCCCCCTCAGATCAGCAGCCCCAGCCCCTGGGATGACCCCCTCTTTAAAGGCAGTGCGTGGAAATCTGTCACACATATGAGCCATGTTATATAGGGGTTTGCCCAGAATGTACACTAAAAAAAAAAATCGATGTAAGATTTCATTCATAAAATGCCAAGCAATTATTGCTTAATAAAACAGAGAAAAAAGAGGTGGGTCCTAATCTGCAAAGATTTTGCTAGGTATCCAGTGGGGTGCTCTATGAAACAAAAATAAGCCAGGAAAGCCAGGACTGGGCTGCATCAAGCTTTATTCCTGGGTGCAAAAGGAGGACATAGCATCTGTCCCCTTCCTGGTGGCGAGAGGATCTACAGAGAGTGTCAAAGAGGAGCAGGTTAAGTTTGTTCCGCACACAGTATATGAAACTACTATTGATGAGCGTTGTCAAGCTCTACCACTGGCAAGCTAGGTCCACCCTCCTGAATATGCATGGCGTATGCACTCACATCCTTTCAAAGCTGTCCTAGTTCTGGCTGTTAAAATGGCAGAGAGCCTCTCAGCATTTCCATTATCAAACCTGATTATCATGGATTTGTAACTAAACTGCAGATTTCCTTCAGAGCAAAGCCAGAACCACCAGGTTTCAACTCAAAGCACAATTTTGCTTCAGTTTTCTGGGAAGTTTGGTTTGGCCATTATCAAAGTTATGGAAATGTAAAAATAAATAAGTGCCAGCTTATGGGGATCTCACTTTTTCCTCTTTTTTTTTTTTTTAACCCCTTGTGAAGCTTTCAAATAGCTGGGTTTTCAGAAATGACATTTAATCCAAAATATGGATTTCTTTCTTAAAATGGCTGCAACTTTGACATTTAAAGACTGGTTATTACACATGCATAGAAGCTGCTTCTCCAAAAGATACTTGGTAGAACTGTGCAATATGGTACGTACCACACATTCTTAATGCCCACTAGCCAAAGGACCCTGTCCTATTGCTGGGTTGAGAAAATAGCTTTTAATAGGAATGAGAAATATATTTCCAATTGAATTATTGCTTTGTTTTATTACAATCATTAAAAAGTGTTTGAAGAGTAGCATAGATTGTGTGCAAAAAAATACATAATTTCCATACATCATTCTAAAAGTAATTATTTACTTCCAAGTTAATAATGGCTAAAAAAATCTTAAGCTCTATGCCTCCGAATACTTTTGGAAAATATTAGGGTGATTCTTCACAGAGTCCAGAAACATGAAAGAAAATAATTAACATCAGGATAATGCCTAACTAGCATTCACAGAATGCACCATGATAGTCTTGCCCAAAGACGTGCTAATATTTTGACATGCTCCAAAAGGTATTTGCAAACACATAGATTTCAATCAAGTTTAAATAAGTTCATTGAAAAAAATAAGTTTAACTCATGGTGACTATCAGCTGCATAGTGTATCTTTCCTCGATGAAAATACATAATATACATAATACATTTGTAAAAATACACGTTTACAAGAGATATCTACATATAGGTGGTAAGATCAAAAAGCTTTTGTACAGTCATTTGAGTATCAACACCAGAGCAAGACCACATTCTTTCAAAAGCAGACAAACTTATTTGAAACAGGCAAAGACATAGCTGACAAGACTTGTGAGGGAGGCGATCTGATAGCACACACGTTCTGGTTTGATCATAGACTAATGAAACTGATGGGCTTCCCTCTTTACTTTTTCTCTGTGCCCCTGTAAGCTTAAGCCGAAAGCAATGCAAAAAGGAGACCATGGAGAAAGGCTTTGCACAGTGGAAGTGTGACTGAAATGTGTGACAGCTTCTGATTCATGCAACAAATGTTCACTATGGGCCTGCTGCAGACCAAACACTGAGCTAAGTGTACACTGATGAAGCCTGCACACTGTACTCCATGATTGCACTAATGTACACAGCTATGATTTAATAAATAAATTTTTAAAAAAAGAAGAAGATACCAGTCACGTTCCCCAAGTTCTTATGCTCCCAATCCAACAGATTTTGATTTCTTTTTTTTTTTTTTTTTTTGAGACAGAGCCTCAAGCTGTCACCCTGGGTAGAGTGCCATGGCATCATAGCTCACAACAACCTCTCACCCCTGGGCTCAAGCGAGTCTCCTGCCTCTGCCTCCCAAGTAGCTGGGACTCCACCACAACACCCGGCCATTTTTTGGTTGCAGCCATCATTGTTGTTTGGCAGGTCCGGGCTGGATTCGAACCCGCCAGCTCAGGTGTACGTGGCTGGCGCCTTAGCCCATTGAGCCACAGGCGCCGAGCCGATTTTGATTTCTTAAGTCAATATTCAGTGTCAGTCATATGGATGTCTAGCTATTAACATAGACTCGCGAAACCATAAAAATAAAAGTCAAACAAAAGACATTTCCATGCTTATCTCAACAAACAACTGAACAAGTAAGTCCTTGGAAGGGTGGGAGCACGGGGAGAAATGTGCCTATAGAAATAATAAGAAATAATAATAATGAGGCTGTAAACACAAATTTTTCTAAAGTTTAGATTATCAACAATTCTTTTTTAGACTGTAACAAATTTACATTTTTGTTTCTTCCATTCTATAGCTGAAGCCACTGTTTACCTGCTACAATTACATCAGCCAAAACCTGGCCACAGTCAATATTCCTGATGTTCTCAGATACTGATAGAGTCGGAATCCATTTAACCTCATGGTAAAGACTGCGTAGGCATTACAACACGAAAACTGCACACCAACCCTGCTGCCATCTGACTTTGGGGAGCAGGCATAAAAGTAAATTAAGAACAAGATATTTGCTATTGAGGAAAAGGGAGAGTGTAAGTGCTAGCATCATCCAGAGAGATTATCTATACAGGATAAAACAAAATGTTGAGAATGAGTCAAGTCTCCATTTCACTCTGCCTGTGTACATTATCACTAAATTATACAGCACAATATAATTGATGCAGTGGGTAAATGCAATGAATTAAAATAATGAAAAGATCCATTTGCCTCTGACTTATCATGGTTTGACTCTCTAATCTGTAAGAATAAGGCAGATCCCTTCTTTCTGGGAAGGACGCTTAGGTGCCTTATATATTTATCACATGGATAGAGAATGAGCATAGATATACCAAGAGTGTGGTTTACGGTGAGAATGTATTGTAGAGCACTGAAAAGAAGGCGAGACTTACAGCCAAATCCTGGACTCTAGTCTTCCTCCCACCACTGGTTGTATGACCTTGATCGACTCACCTCTCGGCCTTAGTTTCCCTACAGGGGAAAAGAAAATGTGCCTAAGAATAACAGGCTGCTGTCTCGCAGGCATGGCAAAGTGAAGGCACGTTGTAAACCACGCCAAGGCCTGCACACACGCATGTGGGGTATCATTTTTAAGATATTATTATTATTTTCATGACCACAGGGGATTTTTTTATTTCAAGTGTAGGTGGTTTTTAAATGCCTGAGAAAATGGGGCAGCCACAGAACCATGACTTTAAACAAACTTTATTTGGGCGCATGACTGACTGGCAATTGTGTGCAATCATTTTAGCTGTCACAGGCCTAGAGAAATGTGGGAGAGCTCTTCCATGAAATGTTTATATTTCATAAACAAAATGATGTGCTTAACAGTCAGAGCGATGGGAGGGTTCCGGCTAATGCATTTTCCAATGTGTGAGGCAGATTATTAATGCGCTCCAGTAGCTGTTAATTTCAGTTTGCCGGAATGATTTATGGGGAGGTAAAGGAGAGAGACATAATCTAATTGAGATCAGAATCACTGTTCTAGCAGCAAGGCACCAGCATGGACCCTTGGCGCAGCAGAATGATTAATATCTAATAAGTAAATAATCCGTTAAATTATTATAAACATTACTTTTGACAACTCTTTTGTTGGCAAATGAAAGAGAGGAAAAAAGAGAAGAGAAACAAAACATGTAAAAATCACTACTTTCTCTAATAATAATGTAAAGGTAGATTTTTGTCAGAGCAAGAGTGATGAATACCATGATAGGCTTAAGTAATATTTTGATCAATTTTAAGTACACTAGGGAGGGATTTTTACCATTTTAAAAGAATGACAATTGAATGCCCAGAGCAAGATAACTATTCAGACACATAATTAAGAAATGCTAGTTCTCAAAGTGAAAGCACCTTATCACTACCCCCTGGGAGGCAGACCAAGCCCTTGTCACTCTGCAGGTGACCAGATGTTAGAACCTCAAAAGAGAAACAGCCCCTCTTGTCCCAGCTCCTCCTGGTTTCTTATTTAACTTTTTTTTTACCGTGATAAAATATATAGAACACTAAAATGCCATTTTAGTCACTTTTAAATGTACAATTTGGGGTGTTACAAGGCTTTCACGCTCTTGTGCAACCATCAGCATCATCCATCTCCAAAATTTTTCATCTTCCCAACTCTCTGTTCCCATCCCCCAATCCCTGGCAACCACTCTTCCATGAATGAATGGTCTCTATGAATTCAACTTCTCCCAGTAACTCCTGTTAGCAGAATGATAAAGTATTTGTCCCTTTGTGACCAGCCTATTTCATTTAACATAATGTCTTCAAGGTTCACCCGTGTTATAACAGGTGTCAGAAGGACCAATTACCCAGCCTCAGTTACTCCTTTATCATGACGCAAATGGCCTGAGGCCTACATTATGACCCAAGTGGGTATGCATTGACCAGCCAAGGACACAAAACTGCACAGGAAAGAATAAAGAATAGATAAAGTGGCCACTGGATGCTCAGAAAGGTATACGTGCATTCGAGTGGTGCAGGCAAGCAGAACTTCTACCACAACCCAGAAATCCCAAAGCTGTTATGTGAGAAAAATTCATGCACCTCTGTGACCTTTCCTTCATCTTTCTCTACTTCTTCAACAATTCCCCTCTGGACTTCCGGGCTATGTCACAAGTGCTTGACATGGGATACCATCGCCCACTTCAGCCCCTGCCCCTCAGTGCTCCCCTTGATGCCCATCCTTCTCAAACCTGGTTTACTATCATCATTGTTGTTTCAATAAATCCCTGCCATAATTTGTTCACATATTGGATTTTTTCTCTTACTGAGCAAAAGAACACACATCTAAGTCAATAGTTTACCATGAAGAAATGATTAATTCCTCACTGAATAAGTATAAGTTGTGTCAATTCTGTAGAAGTGACTCCGGGCTCTGGTGGCTCTAACTCCTTGTCCTCTCTTCTATTACTGACATTCTCTGGGGCATGGAAAAGTCATCTCCCTCCACTTTGTCTCAATGTCTTATTCCATAAAGCGCAAGCAACAGAATTGTCACAGATTATGTGAAGATTGAATCTAGAGACTGCAGCCCAACTTCAAGATGCCTCTAGTTAGCACAATTAGGATTAAAGATAACATGAGTAATCTAAGAATTTATTAACTCAGGGAAAACATGAATAAGTAAAATTCGGGATCAGCAAAGAATGGACAACCAAATATCTGGGACCCAGTTTTATATATCATGTACTAACTCCTTTCCAATCATCATAAAGTCACCATAAAATATCTAGATGGGCAATAATATCAGTAGAACTTTATGAAAGCCAAAATATATTATCAATTTGGTTTGTCTTCAATAATTTTCTAAATTTTGGAATTGACAATTCAGGAATATCCAATCATTCCTGAAATCTTCCCCTGATATACTATCTTGAGAGATAGTCCTAGAATATTATAAAAGATTTCAACTTTTTTCCCTGGAATTCATCATAGTACATACAATATGTACATCACTGAGGAATGGCAGAAAAGGGTACATCTTCTTTGTGCTCCAATTCCATATTACACAAACTAAAAGGTTCTAAACTCTTTTGAAGAGTTGTTCTCCTAAGCAGTTTGTTCAAAACCCTCTCGATGTGCATTTAGGAAGCCAGCCAAAAGCACAGCCAAACTTCTAGGCAACCCTTCCACTTTCATTTAGCATATGTAACTCCCTTTCTTCGGGCTGTTTGCATGGCATAGGGAGACATCACTTTCTCACCATCACTAAAGGAATGATGTTGAAAATAATTGAAAATCCCCATTCCCAACTTGATTTTACCCCTCCTAATTCTTTAAAAGTACACTGCATACACTCATGGGCTGGCTGCCATAAAATTCTACGATATCTACTTTGCAAAAGCTTAGGAGCATCTTACATCAGATTGGTCTCTCCCAAGTCTCTCCTCCCAAAGACCCTTATACATATCAGAAACTATTTTACAGACATAGAACATACAGCTTAGAGAAATCATAAAGCTTATTACTTTCAGAGTCAAGATTAAAAACAAGATCTCCTGACTCTTCATCTATGAGCCTTTTCACTTCTCCCCGTGGCTTCCTCATCAGTTCTAGCTAAGCATCATCTATTATTGCTTCTATCTGATCATTCAACAAATTCCACTGATGAAATAGAATGCATTTGAACTCATTCATTCATTCAGTCACTGAGCACTTATTACACGCCATGTGCTTTGCTAAGCATTAGGGACAGTGCCATGAATGACACAGACACATTCCTGCCTTCATGAGTTTGCACTCCAGTAGGGGAGAAAAGAATTAAGCAGTTAAATAAAACTTTTGAATATGCTTACAAATCATGACAAATGCTACGAAGGTAACAATGTGCTGAGACAGTTACCAGGGGAGGCCAATTCACCTTGGGCGGTCAGAGAAAGGCCTTCCGAGAAGGCATCCTTGGAGCTGGAAGTAAAGTCTGAGAATACGCTAACACAAAGAGCCAGGGAAGGGCAGGCTGAGGAACAGCATGCAGAAAAGCCTTGTGACACAAAAGAGCTCGGATGATCAGAGGGGCCAGGGAAGAGGTCAGTACGGCTGGGCACAGTGAGAAAGGCAGAAAGAGGAATAAAATGAAGTTCACAAGTGGAGATTAACTCTTTCTGATCTCAGGTTGGACTAGCTTTCAAAATGATTTTTTTGTTTATTTATAAACAAAAATAAAGAAAAACACTTTAATTATTTTAATTGACCCAAACTAGATAATAAAGTCATTGGTTGAGTTCATGTTTATGTTCTTCTCCTGACTTCTTTCCCACCCAAAATAAATATGGAGAGTATGAGGATGGCAGAAAAATGGGGTTTAACGCCAGGTTATCCAGAGCCTTGAGGCTATTTTACAGACTGTAATTTTATCCAAAGAGCAATGAGAAATTATTGAAGGTTTTAGGCAGGAGGACGATGTGATTTGCTTTATGTTTTTAGAAAATGAAGCACAACAACGGCTGGGTACAGAACAGATTGTGAAGGAATGAGGATGGAATCAGGAAGACAAGACAGAAGTGTAGGGCAATGTCCAGGTGGGAAATGACGGTGTTTTGAACTAGGATGGTGGCAGTAGAATAAAGATGAATTCCAGGTAGGTTTGGGAAGTAGAGCTGGTAAGAGGTGGCATAATATAAGAAGTACATAATATACATAATACATAATATAAGAAGTGTGAGGGAAATGCAGAGACTAAGTCTCACTTTTAGTTAATGCCTTGAGGTAATGGCGGTGCCAGCCACCCAGGAGAGGAATTCTGCTGTCACCTTGTTATGTCACCTCAAAGCCTACAAGGATATATTGCTTTGTGAAGCTAAGGGCATAACTAGAAATTAGAAATCTCTATGATACCTCTAAGAGAACCAGCTAAAGAGGTTCATCCATCTCTCTCCATGCTAAGCATGATCCCTCATCAATACTAAAAAGAACGGAGGAACATGTCCCTGCATTCATTATAAAACATTATCATCAGCTTCCTTTGGCGACTCCACACCCCTTCACTTCAGAGCTCTCCGCATGCCTGCAGAGTAGCTAGCGATTCGCTTGCCAAGACCTTCAGGGAGCCTACAGTCTTGTATAGGTGCACTAGAAAGAATGAGTGAGGGAAGAACTCCGGACAAAGTGTGCACGTTTGAACATATTCGTATCACACACTGGCAAGCTTTTCAAACTGGGAATAAAGGGTCCATACTTTCTGCCAATTTCACAGTCGCATACCTAGATGAAAACTTGCTCTTTTCTTCCACATAATCCAAATGTGTCGGCTCTCCAAAAACTAGTCTACAATACTTCTCAAAGTAACACGGACTTGAACACGTGGAGTATTGAAAAGACGCTTGTTTTTGTGAAAAATTGGGAGAAATAAAAACTGTGGGAATCTATAACAACAGAAAAGGAAAGAAAATGTTGGCAAAGACTAGGATGCAACTCCTAGCATATCAGCCAAACTAGAAAACGGGAAGGAAGGAAAGCTCTCCTCTTTGTTCCAGCCAGCTATTGTTGCACAGAATCTCTTGTAGGTCTTCAGTGCTACAGTTTCAGTACAGATGGAACAGAAAACATAATCAACAACTACACCTTGACTTCTATTCCTGAGTAATATCCCAAGTTCGAAAGCCAGTTTGTATAGCCAAGTACCACTCTTCAGCTCTTACTAGGAAACTGCCTCTTCCCTTTCACACACACAAATATGCCTAAACTACTGAAAGGAAACTTTTGGAGAGAGAAACAGGCTAATCTCCACCATAGGAATGACCCAGTCTCCCAGACAAAGGAATAAAGGGTGAGTGGTAAACTTCAGATAATGCTTTACACCAGTGCACATCTCAGAAGACCGTCACAAACTTTGAAAATAAGAATGGCAGCCTCAAAGCAGTGGTGTCATTCACATCATTTCCACCGCTGGTGAGGAACCTGCTAGAAGGAGTATAAGGCACTGATTAGCAAGCCAGGAGAGCTCAGAAGCCGAACACAGTGCGTGATGGACGAAGCATGAAACACTTGTGATGATGAGGCTGCTCCCGCCCAGACTGCCAACAGTTCGTCCCACCTTCTGCCGTTCTCCCAGAGCCTACATTTTTGTCATGTAGACTATTTTACAGAAATAAAAAGGTAGAATTTCTCTAAACGTTTTATATTTCCATAAAGTCCATTTTCCAACAGTCAATATGTTTTGTTTGTCACTAAACTCATTCGTGCATTACTTGACAACTAGGCCCTGGAGATACAAAGAGTTGCCCTCTGGAATTTATTGTCCAGACAATAAAAAAAGTACTCGAATAAAGTATGGGTGAACTTTTTCATAAACTCAGGGAGAGGAAAGCCTTTTTTATGAAAGCTAAAAATAGAAGCTATGTAATAAAAATAGTAAAAGACTGACAGGTTAAAGAATAGAGTAAAATTTAAAAATGGGCAGCAAAATAACCATGAAGACTGTAACAAAATAAAGTAAAAGATAAATACAAAAGGAAAAATATACATTTAAAAAAATGTCAGAAATAGATAAACTTTTTAATGCCAAAGAATTATTACAAAGCGACAAAAATAGGGCAAAACAAAATGAGGAAATGGGCAAATGACAGGGCTAGGAAATTCACAGAACTATAAACACTCAATCAACATAGCTCAACTTCACCCTAAAATACAAATTAAGACAAACAAGAAAAATTTTATTTTAAATATTAAAGTTTTTAAATGTCCAAGAGTGTGAGGAAATGTTCAAGCACAAGAAGTATACAAATTTACATTTCCTTTTGGGAATAAATTGAATAAAATGCATTAAAATTTCATTCTGTGTTGTGAAACAAATAGTTGACCATATAGATATACTTAAAAATATATGTAAACATAAATACATATGTGACTATAGTCAATGCACCAAAAATTATAATAAAAACATATAAAAAATAATAGGAAATCAATTACAGATACTGAAATACTCTGCAGTTGTCAGAAAGTGAATAGATTCATGTGGACTGACAAAAAGATATTCAAGATATACTTTTCATGTTGTTATATATTTACATTAATATAATATTTCCTATTATACATTTATTATTAAAATATACTATGTATTAAAAAATAAAAATAAATAAAATATACTATGTATTAATGTATTAGTATTGTGTATTAGTACACTGCACACATCATTCATATAAGAACCACTGTTCACTATTTGACATATTGTGAACAATGCTTATCTCTGACTGAAAATTTAACATTATAAAAAGTCACTTATTTTGGCAGTGCCCATAACTCAGTGGGTAGGGAGCCAGCCGCATACACCCGAGCTGGCGGGTCTGAACCCCGCCCGGGTCAGCTAAACAATGACAACTGCTACAACAACAACAAAAACAGCCAGGCATTGTGGCGGGCACCTGTAGTCCCAGCTACTAGGGAGGCTGAGGCAAGAGAAATCGCTTAAGCCCAAGAGTTTGAGGTTGCTGTGAGCTGTGATGTCACAGCACTCTACCAAGGTTGACATAGTGAGACTCTGTCTCAAAAAAAAAAAAAAAACAAAGAAGTCACTTACTTTTTAAAAACATTTCTATGGGCCCAGCGTGGTGGCTTACACTCACAATCCCAATGTTCTAGGAGGCCAAGGTAGATAGCTCATGTGAGCTCACAAATTTAAGAGCAGCCTGAGCAAGAGCAAGATCACATCTCTAAAAGATAGCAAGGCATAGTGGGGGTGCCTATAGTCCCAGATACTTGGGAGGCTGAGGCAAGAGGATCACTTGAGCCCAAGAGTTTGAGGTTGCAGTGAGCTATAACACCACAGCACTCTACTAGGGGCAAGAAAGTGAGACTGTGTCTCAAAAAAAATAAATAAATGAAAAATATTTCTAGACCCTTTGAATTATTTGTAGCATGTATTTTTACCTTTACATCTACATAAATAAAAAAGGAGAAGAACCCCGGCCTTAATAGTTACTATATTTGTTTTTCAGGTATTTACCATTAGACCCACTTTTTATCCTTTCAAAATCACCTTGCCAACATAAACTAGACTATTTATATATCTGCACCAACATGACAGAACATCATTGTTTAATCAAAAACAGAGGAAATCAGTTATTTAGATCTCCTAAGAAGAGCAGAAATATCTAGGATGGACTCCTCTAGGACTTAACACTTGTCTCCCGCTACAATAGGTTGAGAAGAGATGCCAAACACAAGGAATACTCTGGATACTTGGAAGACATCACTAGTGAGCACCTTGGACAGGAGCCTTTTGGCCTCTTACTATGATAAACTGGGAAGGACCATGGGGAAGCCTGGAGGATTCATTCTGCTATTCCAGCTTAAGATGTAGACAATAAGTAGAACAAAGAACCATCTTCTTGCCCAGTTTTACCCACCCACATATCTGACCTCAGCCATCCACACATGACCTGTGAGAAAGTGAGGAGACAAAGCACAGTGCCCCTTCTTCCCAAGGCCTAGGGTTGAGCATGCCTAAGCTTCCCTGTGTTGTCCTCTCTCTGCCTCCCAGCCGGACCAAGCTTAAAGTGGAGGTATTCCTCAAGTGGAATGTATTCAGAAACTATCTTAACCCACAGGTTTCATGGGTCTTAGGAAAAAGAGAACTCAAAGAAAGATCCAAAAAGAATGCACATCCTGTATTCCATTTTATCTATAATGCTTTTACTCTTACTATGAAAAAATACAACAATGGTATTTTAAGTTATAAGTTTGAAAATATAAATAAATAAATAATGTAATGGACTGTATTATTTATTTCTTTTGATCCGGGAGTGTGTGTGTGGGTGTTAAAAACGTTGGGAATATGGAGCGCCTCCTAGTGGTTAGCGTGCATGGCCATCAGGTTCCAAACTAAAGCCCCAAGTTTGCTGCTTTCGCTTATTAATTTAGAAATATTTGAGAAGCAATAAAATTGACAGACAATAAAATGTTACAGAGAAGGAAAGCGAAACTTACTGAAAGAGATAATGGTGGCTCTCTATTTTTGCAGGAAGAACTGGGAATATCAGGCCAACAAAAACTATGTGACAAGTGGATAATTTTTCAGCTCAACATGTCGAGCTGAAAAGGTTTTCTTCCAAACTATAAAATACGATCATCTGAATAGTGAGTAAAGATTATATCTATGTTTTTTCCAGTAATTTAGAAAAATATTAATACTAACAATTATAGGCACTTAGTAAATACACCATTTGTTGAATTTATTGAATAAAGAGCCTAGAGACTCAAACCTCCCTCAAGTATTAGAGCGGATTCATAAGACCTTTTTTTATTTTCTATTTCATTTAGAGCTCTCTCAGTTCACTAACTGTTGGGTGTTATCGACAGGCAACATACAGAGAAAACAACTGAATTGTGACCTACTTTAAAAAATAATAGTACTAAACACTCGATCATCTGTGTCATAAAGCCCTCAAGGAGTTTCAAAGACTAAAGAGCCCATGGACACTTAATATGATTTGGAGAATGCTAAAAACCTACATATGAACCTGAGCAAGAATGAGACCCCATGTCTACAAAAATCTGAAAAATTAGCCAGGCACAATAGCATGCACCTGTAGTCCCAGCTACTTGGAAGGCTGAGGCAGGAGCATCGCTTGCACTCAGGAGTGTGAAGTTGCCACGAGCCATGCTTTTGTCCCAAGCAATACAGTGAGATCCCATCTCCAAAACAAACAAACATACATAAGCTAAATATGAATATTTCTTTCATAGGATAATCCTATCTAACATCTCTTCAGATTAGTTGCTTATATCTTTTCAGAAACATCTACATTTTTCTTACATATCAATTTTTTACCAATTTGTTATCCATATTAAGTAAAACATAATATTATATGAGGAGTTTAGCATTGGCAAACATCTATTACTCTAAACACTATAAATGTCTGTACATTGTTTTAAGGAATGGCATGCTACTGTCTTTTACAGAGGAATTACAAATTCAGTTCTAATGTTTTCCAAGTCTTTATAAAACAAGATCAATGAAAAGACTTGACTCATTAAATAAAATTTACTTTAGCATAATTCAATTCAATATTTGTGGTTTTGACTATTTATTAGTCAAAATTCTAAGACATTTAGTGATTTAAAGCTTTGCTAAAGCAAGCAGTAGAATCACACTCTGTCAAAGCTGTAAGGTGGTAGCAATTCACTCAGCTCGTGTAGACCATATGACTCTTGATGGGGCTTTGTTCTCCATTTGTTTTCACATGTGTAGAACTTTTCATTACAGAAGTGAAGGTCCTTAAGAGGTCACTTAAGGTTCTAATAAAAACAGGGAAATGCAACTGAAAGTTTGGGAAGCGCAAAATCTTCAGGCATATCCCTGACAACGATCAAATTCCATAGCATAACCTTGGTTTTGTGTTAGATACAACCATAATTTGTCTACGAACAGATTTGACCTTTAGACTCACAATCTGCCAATAATCAAATACAAATGAGTGCCTATTTGTATGTGAGAGAACATTAAGTAGGCCAATCTCTATACTCAAGGAATTTTATCTGAAGTCACAAAGCTGAGAACAACAGGAAAGAGGTACTGTCACGATCTACCACAAGGAAAAGGACACATTAAGACCAGGCTCGTTGAGACAGCTTCAGCACCATCGATTCCATCACTAGAATGTCCAAATCTCCCCACAGAGATGCTTATAAGGTGGCAAAATCTTAGCGCGCAGTGCTGCACTGGACCCCAGGGAAAACCCAGTGAGAATGTTCTAAAGGGAAATCAGCATGTCTCCTAGAGTCTGAGGTATTACAAACTTAGAGATCAGTGTCTGCTTCTAGCCTGGTTAATCTGTGCCGCAGAAAGTTGTCTACATTTGCCACCTGAGATAAGGCAAAGGGGGAGAAAGCAGTATTAGGCAAATTACACTCTTAGGGGGTTGCATGTCCAAGATGACTTACCTTGCTATGAAAGGTAATTGGGTTCAAGAACATCCTTCTAGGTGAGCAGATCCCCGAAACAAAAGGCTATAAGAGTTGAACTTGGGAATGGGAGTTGAAGGGAAGGTCACAGTAGATGTGCCCCAAAGTGCATAATTTCCACGAGAAAAATTGCACAGATTCCCATCCCATGACCCCATAAATGTACACCTTCACTGATCCAGCCTGTGGGTGCCCAGAATTTGAAGGGTACCATGGCAGAATTGCACCACCAACCCTTCTCTGCACCTGTGCTCCTTTTATCTTCTCCCTTCTCTTCCATCCAGCCCTAGAAGCAGCAGAGCGGGAGCACAGTGATCAGAGACAGAGGAGTGAAGAGCCATGAGGAGCAGGGAAACAGCACGCCAGCCTCCCTCCCCACCCGGACTCCTGTGCCACAGTCAGCGCTGGGCTGGAGGAAACAGACGAGTTTGAACAGAAGCGAGATGGAAGTTGTTTGTTTGTTTGTTTTTTAAGCTAGTCAAGTGTGGTTGGGGAGGGGAGATAATGTTAAATCACTTAACAATAATCTATAACCTTTGGACCAACTGAGATGGAAGTTTTAGTTATTTACCAGACCACATTGCCCAAAGGAATGAAAGCGTTCTTATAATGGAAAGTTATCATACGAGTGTGAGTATGCCTGTATGTGTGAGTGTGTGTAAATATATCTATATGAGATCTAACCAAGACGAGATGTGGCAGAGAAGGAAAAACATGGCAAATAGCAGTAGTTGGAGAAAAACAAAGCTTAGTCACTAAGCCTGTTATTCATGCAAAGCACTTTACCAGACAGAGTGGGAAATACAAGATGAAAATGTGGGTCCAGTTCAGTATAGAAGGGAAGACATTCATGAATAACTCTGCTGCAGTGAAGGAAACGTATGTGCTACAAAAGGGTAAAAGTGGACCGTCATTGCAGTGCTGATTCTGGGTCTCTCCAAGGGAAATTGATCACAATTCTCATGTCTTCTGTTCAAAAGTCTAAAGAAAAAAATCCTATCCTAGACTGAGAAAAAGAATTGAGGTGAAACACAAAATAATTATCTGTTATAATGATTATCTGTTATAAAAATTTTAGGAAAAGAGCTTAAAATATCAGAAAATGAGCTTTAAACTTTAATTATCCATCCCATTTAGCCATGTAAATTCCAACTCAAATAATTGAGTTCTTTGCGAAAGAGAAGTAAGTGCCATAACTGGTTGAAAGTGAAAGGGGAAGAAGCAAAATCATTGCTATTTACAAATAAACAAGAGTGTGAGTATTTACAAAGCCTAAGAAAATCAACTGCAAAAAAATGACACATCAGTATGAGAGTTCAGTAAAATAGGCAAAACTCACACAAATCATATTGCCTATATACTAACAACAAATAGCTGAAAAATATAATAAACACACACAAACTAAAATATCTATGAATAACACAAACAAAATGTGTGGATCTCTATTAAAACCCCACATGTATTTATTGAGGCAATATTCAGAAAGTATGGAGCTATTTTACTGGTGGCTATTTTGTGCGCCTTTTAATCTGGAACCAACAGACTTTACCAGAACAAGATGCGTGACATATGCTAAGTCATGATCCAATCAGTGCAATGTGTTACCATGATGCTTCCGAAACACAGAGGTACCTGCTGTGTGTAGTTCTGCTGCAGTTTATGTCTGCATAGCTCAGGAATTCTGAGAAATACTCTTTTGTACAATTTCCGCCAAAAAAGAAAAAAAGGATCACAGTGAATTTATAATTGTAAGCACTGTATTATGGAATATATTTTTGATAAGAGAGAGCCTCCACTTTAATTAGGCCTTGATGAGAACCAAATTAACCACCAGAATGTTTACATGTCTGATGATTTGCAGGAATTTTCCACAAACTAGTTTCTAGCTCTGGACATTTCAACCTTTCTTTCTCCTCTTCTACCCACACATTTCGAGAGGCAGGACGTGTTCATAGTGAGATGTGATCTCTGGCCTTGCATGATCACAAACCACCTCACTGCAGTGGGCAGCAGTATCCCTGGGAAACTTTCCTACATTGGGACTGCTAGGAATGACTCAACTATTCTGGACCTTGACATGTATCCCACTGAACTCAAACTAGCCAGGTATCAAAAATACCCAAAAGTAAAGGCAAAGAAGTTGAAGAATGAAAAAAGGAGATTTAAAATTTAAAACAGATAGAGGTTAAAATAATTACTTCTGGAGGAGTTAAGACCAAATCTTCCTTCCTGTATACTCCTCCCTTTTTTCACCGATAATTCTCCACCTGGAAGAGAAGGCAAGGGAATGGTGGTCTCTGTGCCAGGCCCTTCTGATCTGGCTGAACCAGGCTGCCGTTATGCTCTTAGTTGTAGCTATTTTTACACTGCAGCCTGGACTACCCCATTATCCCATGTGATTTGTTTCCACTCAGTAAAAATAGTTTTTGTCTTCATAATACAGTAAAATTTAGTAAGATCTGATCTTCTCTTACCTTATCTTAGCCACCTCTAATCTGAAAACAAGAAACAAAATACCATTCTAGTCGTCTTCACAATAACCTGGTGAAGACCAAAATCAGAGTAGATGTACAACTCTGGTTTGAGAGTCCAGACTCTCAATCCCATGACCAGTTTCTCTTATAAATACCCCTCACAGCCTGAAACAGAAAACAGGAAACGTGAACCATGAAATATATCTTTTCAGCAGCTCTTCAGGGCAGCGAAAACCTCAGTTGCATCATCTTACACGCTATTCTTGCTACCCAGGAGGGTCATTCACTTCCATGGTTTCAAAGGCCTATAGTAGCTCCTATATCCTGATGACTCCAAATTCTATATTGGAACTCCCTGCTAAGGTCAAGAGTCATCCAATTCCCATGGAACATTGCAATTTAGATATAACATGTCTCAAACATAATTTACCATCAACCTAACCAATTTTCATCCACTCATTTATTTGTTCAAACCAGAAACTTACATGCTTATCATAACTCCTCAACCCCAGCAGTGAACTGGAAGATGGTTCCTACAAGCTGGAAAAAGGCAATTGGGCAAATCTCTCCCAACCCCTCATTCTGCAATGTCATACTGGTAGCTCCGGAAATTTTTATCGTCTATACTATGCTTACATCCTAAGAATTCTAAAGGGTAGAGAAAGACTACTTGGTAAACATTCAAATCCCTACTTCCTCAGACATGGGGTCTGCATCCGGAGGATCAACCTAGTGAGGCATTTCAGAGCACAGATACTAGAGCGAGTCTGCCTAGATTCTAATATGTGCTCTTTGGTCCATGAGCTTTCAACCTTGCCCTTCATGAGTGTCAGTTTTCTCCGATCCAGAGCAGAGGCAGGAATGAGAAAACTTCACAGAATTGTTAAGAATTGACAGAGTTCATGTGGACAGAGCACTTGGCATGGTGACTCAGCACACAGTAGGCACATATAAATATTTTCTTAAAAAGTACTACGATAGCCACAGAAAAATCTCTGCTTATGGTTTTTTTTTTGTTTGTTTGTTTTATAATTTTATTGAATCATAATTCTGTACATTGGTGCAATCATAGGGCACGATTCATATACATTCAGAAATGTTTTGATCGTACTGTTACAGCTAGCCTTCATGGCATTTTCTTGATTGCTATATAAAGACATTGATA
>CAUYON010101668.1:0-12896 GCA_963573935.1 Arctocebus calabarensis | reverse complement strand
ATAAGAGAGGGCTACTCTATGTAAAAAGGAAGTATACTGGGCTTTTCTGGTGCCTGCCTCATGTTAGATCAGTGGTTCTTAACCCTCCTAATACAGTTCCCATGGGTCACAACCCACAGGTTGAGAACTGCTGTATTAGATGTTTTTTTTTTTTATAATTTTATTGAATCATAATTCTGTACATTGGTGCAATCATAGGGCACGATTCATATACATTCGGAAATGTTTTGATCCTACTGTTACAGTTAGCCTTCATGGCATTTTCTTGATAACTATATAAAGACATTGATACTCTACATTTAATAAGTTTCCCCAGTACCCTGCTAAGATGCACCGTAGGTGTGATCCCACCAATTGCCCTCCCTCCACCCATACTTCCCCCTCCCCTCCCCTCCCGATGTTTTAATAAATATGTGCGGTTTTCTTTCATTGAACACATAGTGCATATTAACTTCGGGAGGACGGTGAGGTTGAACAGTAAGAAGAGGAGAGTAACTAGAGCTCTTACACAACCTGTTCTCTCATTTGTTCCTCATTGTCAAGTTTATGTTCACATAAACTTCACATAAACACATTATATACAAAGATGGCGAAGTTGGTTGAGACCCAGTTTCCCTAATGGCTTTCAGGGAAGGAAGCTTGAATTTCTCCTCTTCCTTTCCTTTAACATCTTAAATACTGGACCTTTGCTACAGTTCTGAAATTGCTGGGATGAGGTGACAGGAGACAGAGTCATGTTTTCTTCCACTGAAGAGTAAAGATCCTTGGAGAATGAACTATGGACAGATCTGGCGCAGAAACTAGTTTTGGGGGCTCATAGAAACACTTGAGGTCCAGACTGACAAGAAGGTTGTGGCAAAGGTCCCAGTGAGAGCCGGGGGCTGGAAAGAATAGCAGCTCTGGGGCCCCTGGGCGTGGCAGTGTGACAGCCACCAAGGGGTAGAGATGAGACAGAACATACACTTACAAAGATCCACTCTGGCTACTTCGGTTTTGTCCAACCTCAGCCTCACTCTAGCATATGGCTCATCATGCTGAGGTTACAAATCTAAGGGGAATCTCCCAGAGCACATTATGAATAATCTTTCAAAATTAATTCGCACTCAGGAAATGGATGGAGAGAAGAGGTTGGGCAGCAGGAACACATTTCCTAATACTCCTTTTGTCTTTTTTTGCCCCCTTACTCCCACACGCACACATTTTTCAGGGATAACCTTGCTTCCCTGCCCTAGCTCCTCAACTCACCCAAAATTACTTTGGCCTCAGATCAATAGAAACTGAAGTTTCTGCCTCTCATCCTCTATGGCCGTGCATAAGAAAGGTCCATGTTCGAATCAATCACATTTCTCAGATTTGAATGGCTAGTACCATCATATTCTGAATTAGCTATTTAGAATCATATACTACCAAATGTTCAATGGCCTGGGGACTGTAGTTTGGGTTTTATATTCAAGTTATTATTCTTCTGTCAGGATAAATTGGGCTTGAAACTTGATGGCAAGACTTCAAGTGACTATTTAACCAATGGCCTCTCATTTTACTGTTTTAGATAGTAAGCTCCTATATATGAGGTGTAAGAGTTACCATTGTTTATTCAGCAACCATCCGAGATGAGAACATAGGGAAAGACTTAATAAAAGTACATATTAATTATATGAATACAGAAATATCTGTGAACAGAGGAGTTGCACTAAAATTTCTTTCATCCTCTCTGCCTTTGCAAATGTGCAAGGAGGTAATTGCTCAAGCCACCTCTTTCGTCACAAAAGTATAGATAGAATACATAGTTTTTCTATTTTCAAAATAGATGAAGATATAAAATCCCTTTAAACTTGGTGGTAGTGGTGGGAAATGTTTTTAACATATTGTTTTTCTTTGAGCATTTTATTTTTTTTCCTATCAGCAATATAAATCTACTCCATTTTCATTTCTTTAACGGGAAAAGGCTTATTACGAAAAAAAAATGGATAACGGCAAAACTAAGGAAAGCAATTAGCTTTGTATAAAACACAATGTCCCGTAGAAGTGTATACAAACTCTAAATAAGGCTTTTTAGTTTAGAGCAACCAAAACACTTATGGCAACCTAAAAATAACTTTCTTCTGATTACTCTGAGCCCACAGTCAGCAACACCTAGAAGGACAAGAAAAAACAACCAATAAATGGTTTCATAGATGTCCTGCAGAGAGGTTGAATTGTATGTTTTTAATTATACGCATTAATGTCTCCTAGAAAAAGTGCCCAATAACAATGCTTTCTCAAAGGTAATAATACTCCCAAATAAGCTCCAAGATAATCATTTAACTGCGCATTATATAGGAGGTCTTTGAAGCAGTGGAACATTTTCTAATTATCTAGCAAATACTTTCAGAGAACATGCAAACTTTGTTCTTGAATTTTGACCTTTAGGGTAGTGTGGCAACAGCTTCTGCACCTATAAGGCACAGTCTAGCTGAAGGAAAATATTCCTGCTTAATGTGCAATACTTAAGTAAACAAAGGATTAAGGATCATTCTCACACGTTGGAGAATGAGCAAGGCACTTTTGTTTTCAGTATCACGTGTAAGGTTCATGGAGCACTATATAAATATCTCTCAGCCTCTCCGCCTCTTCTCACTACAGAACATATACCATTCAGGTTTCACTCCTTCTAATCATTTATTTTCTTCTCTCTAAATTCAGTAACACTTTAGGACAATCCTTCAGACCAGGGGGTCTCAAACCTCGGCCGGCAGGCCACATGAGGCCCACTGAGGATGTTTATCTGGCCCGCTGGGTGTTTTTGCCTCCACTGCCAACTCGTCCCAGGCTGCAGTGCACATGTGTGGAATGTGCACCGTACTCTCCAACTCTCCTCCTTTTCTCTGTCTCTCGACTCTTCTTCTCAGTCTTGGGTGAGACTGAGACTCGTGATCGGAGGAGTCACCAGTTTGCCTATGCAGAGCCTGCTGCCACCTGAGGACCGAGGTAAGAACAATTTAGGATTTACTTTTTTTTTTTTAATGTTAGGAGGTTTATTTTCTTTTTTTTTTGCAGTTAGTAGGACCTTTTTTTCTAAAGTTAGGAGGTCTTTTTTTTTTTTTTTTTTGCAGATTGGGGCACATTTTTAATCATTTTAAATATTGTATTTGTATTTGTTCCTATATCTCTTTTTTTTTTCAGTTTTTGTCCAGGACTGGGTTTGAACCCACCACCTCCAGTATATGGGGACAACATCCTACTCCTTTGAGCCACAAATGCTGCCCCCATTTTGTTTTTTTACTTCAAAATAAAATATGTGCAATGTGCATAGAAATTTGTTCATAGTTTTTTTTAAACTATAGTCCGACCCTCAAATGGTCTGAGGAACAGTGAACTGGCCCCCTGTTTAAAAAGTTTGAGGGCTCGGCGCCTGTGGCTCAGCAGGCTAAGGCGCCAGCCACGTACACCTGAGCTGGCGGGTTTGAATCCAGCCCGGGCCCGCCAAACAACAATGACGGCTGCAACCAAAATATGGCTGGGTGTTGTGGCGGGCGCCTGTAGTCCCAGCTACTTGGGAGGCAGAGGCAGGAGACTCTCTTGAGCCCAGGAATTGGAGGTTGCTGTGAGCTGTGAAGCCACAGCACTCTATCCAGGGTGACAACTTGAGGCTCTGTCTCAAAAAAAAAAAAAAAAAAAGTTTGAAGAACCCTGCTTTAGACTCTTACTCGTCATTCTCATTATAATGAGAGTAAGTCAATAGATCAATTCCAAACCAAAAGTTAACTAATGTGGCCCACTGTAGATGGTATTTTAGAGGAGAATGGACAGATGGGAAGTTAAGAGTGTAAGTAACCATAATTCTGGCAAACTGAAAGATATAGAAAAGCATCTGTCAATTGAGGGAGAGAAAAAAATGGAACAAATACAAAACATATTCCCTTTCCTATTTCTTGGTCACTGAAGCTATTTTAGAGATTTTTTTTTTTGAGACAGAGCTTTTTCATACGCATCTAAGTAGCAGCAAAATTCAACAGCTTCTTTCAACACAAGTCCCAGTTTTGTCACTTTATCTCTAAAGTTAGGAGTCACCTGCTTCTTTTGGTACCAGTTTCCATTCACTGTGAGGATTTTAATCAGATCTTTCTGTATTTACATCTTGATCTTGCAGACATAGGCTTTCTTTCATCAAAATTCTCTATTTCTCGGACTTATAAAGTGAAACCTGTGTTTCCCCAGGCCATGGAGGCTTGGAGGGTTATAAGATCAAAATAACAACATTAAAAAGTACTTTAACATGTGTATTCCCACCTGACCTATAGGAGCTTTAGTGCATGAAAAAAAAAAAATGTCTTCTAAAGAGTTCTGGGAGTCCAGAGGATGAAACTGTATTTAACGCTCACAGCTATATCTTGTGAACTTAGTACATTGCTTACTACAGAGAAGAGACAGAGTAAGTATATGTTACTGAGCTAGCTCTCCGACCATCAAGGCAATTTATGACCTCTCTCTTCTCTCTTTCTCTCTGTCTGTACACACACACACACACAAACACACATTCATTTAATCACTCATATCCCTCACATATCTGATACCATGAATTTAGAAAACTAATCTAGCTGATTTAGAAACAATCACTGAATCTTGAGAAAGATGTCTAGAATTAATCAGAATTTCTTCTTAAAAGATACCATTTATGTGTATATATATGCACATATGATCATATGCCACTCAACAAAAGATATAAATTGAAAAATCACAGTATGCAAGAGTCCAAAAGGATCCAGGGAAGCACGTGTTAAACATGGGTATAATCATAAAATGATGATAAAAATTATTTTTAATTAACATTTATTGAGCACTTACTATGTACTCTGCCTCTTTGATCCCAACAAAGATCCTATAAGGTAGGTAAAATTATGTTTCCATCCATAGAGATGAAGAAATAGAAGTTCATAGAAATGAAGTGATTAGCCAAGTTCAAAAACATGTTAAGTGAGAGACCTAAGACTCAAACTCCAATTTTTCTGATAGGAAGACTGAGCTCCTAATGAACCATAAGCTACTCTATTGGGGAAACTATTTAGTGGTGGGATATAAATAAGAAGGTCTTCAAAATATAAACAGTTATACAAATTGGAGAGTCACAGTAATGATGCCTGAGTTGGGACTTTTACAATTTCAATGATCCAGTATTTCTGTAACTCTAGTATTTGCAAAAAAGTTTAGTGATGTTTTTGCTTTTGCACATTTGTGACAGCTCATTCTTTTTCTTGTATAGAGTTGTAAGGGCCTCTAGTGAATCTTAACCATCCTGACAATATACCTCCAGCACTGACTTGCTGTGCTCAGGAAGTTGACTTGTCAGCTTCTGCCATTCCCTTTTTCTCCAAGTCTGGACCATTTCACTGATGTCAAAACAACTGTAAAGTCTTCCATTCCCAAAGCCAACTATACTCTTCATTTTATTTAAAATCATCAATGCTGCAAGGAAATCTCCAAGACTCATCACACTGAAACACCATCCCCAATTTGTCTGCATTCCAGTTGTCAGCTGATCTGCTGTTCAGACTCTGTGACATTTTCATGCTCAATAGAAACCTTGAATAGGAAAAAGTACCCTCTACCCTTCTACTCACCCCCCTTCCCCTTAATCTCAGTAGGACAGAGGTTGCAAAGTACTGTAGCCTTGGGCTTCCCAAATCTTTCAGATTCTAATGAAAAGAGCTCTTTCAGCTTTTAGTCAATCTTTGCAATCTTTCCCCACTTCCCTGGGAGCCAGGCATGAGGCCAGAGGAGTCAGAGCACAATCTCAGTGACCAATGCCCAAACTCAGGCAGGATTCAAAATTTCCCCTCTCCTCGAACACTGATCCATTGTCTTTAGAATACACTTGGGTGCCTCTTGAGAGTTATTTTTTTCCTATATTATATATGCCAGTTGAAAGATTAAGAAAGGGCATTTAAGGTTGAGTCCTAAATTGCACTGATGGGAAGAAATGTGGCTTGAGTGGGAGGTTAGGAGAATCTGTCTCTATATTGTCAGATGTTTTGAGTAAAAGCTGAGATTCTCACAAGTGAAGCAAAATCTGACCAGAATTATAGGTTCTCAGACACAGTTTCAGTAGCAGAACACTTTAATTATTAGCAAATTACCATGAAAACTTCAGTATATAAAATATTTAGAAGGAGAGTTTGATAATATGTTTTCTACTTCAACAGTCTCTTCTTATTCTTACCCACTACCATATTCCAATAGGGACTACACCAGTATACAGCATCAAAAAAGAGAAAATAGCATTCAGTGGGCTATTATTGAGCATCAGGTGTTACATACATTACTGTACCTAATCTTTATAAAGCCCTCTTTTATATATAACTAAAGCAAGACACAGAGATAATCTCTTTTATATATAACTAAAGCAAGACACAGAGTATATCATTATACTGAATGCTGGACTTTGCCCTTTTCTTAGCCATTACATTCAATCTTCAGAGTTAACTATCTATATAGAACATGCAAACATTTTTCAATAATTGTTTAGTATAAAACTTACTTCATTTAGAAGGCAATACTTCTATTTATATTGTATATGGAATTTCATGTTTGATGAATCTAAAAATACAAGCGTCATCTCAAAATAATGTTTTTGAGATGTGAATAAATCATGTATGTATGACTCTATTTGGCAATATTTTTGTGTTAAATGTGCAGAAAAAATATGCTTAAATGTCTATCTTCTATAGATGTGAAGTGTAATACCAATTTTCAAATATCTGACTTATTTAAAGAGGGGTTGTTCATATTATCCTAGAAGTTAAGAAGGTAGCATGAGTAACATTTGTATATACTAAACATCTGAACTTCAAATATCTATCACAACAAGCTCCATTTAATCTATTGTCATGTTTTAGGATTAAAAATAATTAAGGAATTTGGAAATTAGACTTCAATTACAGAAATTGCTTGGAAGATGTCTCAGGCATAGAGAAAATATCAACTACCATTGAGCTCATATTATATGATGAGCTGGGGCAAAGAGAGAACTCTATACAAAACTATCCCAAAGCTCTCAGGGCTGTCTCTTTAACCTTCTTGTAATAAGTCCAAATTTCTTTTTGACACTTTATGCTCAAAACTTTGTTTTATTAAAATATTTAGAAAGTTAACTTGGCAATCTCTATTTTACTAATCTCTTCTTACTCTCTACCCACTATTCTCTATTCTTAAAAATCATATCCTTTATTGGACTCAAAGCCTGTGAGAATTTCAACAGAAGTCTTTGGGGTGGGAGGAGACTTTTGCTCTTTCTAATTTGGGTCATAGCAGAACATGGAGCTTTTGCTGTTCAAGAAAATGAGGGAGGAGCAATCATCTCTGTTCATCTGTCTGCACTGGTGGTTCCCATGGGCACTCCCTTTCTGACTTGTGACATCATTGTCCTTTCTAGATTTATAGACCCCAGGTGGCCTCAAAGTCGCTTTTCACAATAGTTGTTTTTTTCTTTCTTTCTTTTCACCCACAAGAGTTTAACCACAGTTGTGTATGATCCTTGGTCTCTTGGGCAGGGACGTTAATGTCCAGCATTCACACGTACCCACAAAGCAGCCTTCTTTGAAGGTCCTGAACCTCTTGGGCACAGACTGTAGAAAATCCAATTTTTGTGAGACTTGAAGTTCACACTATTTGAAGGAGTCTTTTAAGGTTCTGAATACACATCAAAATTACTTAGGAAAGCAAATAATTCTTTAGAATAAGAAAAGTATTCTTTATAGATTACAAATTGCATAATAAAACCTGACTCAGAAAAAAAGCCCACAAAATTCAGTAAAAAAAAAAATAATAATTCTTTTACTTTTTAACTGCCTGACCTCCCTCTACAATTATGATTTGTTCCCTGAACTTTTTGGCTGAATACCATTTATCACCATGTGATAATTATTTTGTAATATTTTATAATATTTTCTGTGACAGTATTAAAAGATAATCAGGTCTTTCCTCAACAATGGTTGATAAGAATTTGATTTTTAGCCAAGCACAGTGCTCACATCTGTAATCCTAGCACTCTGAGAGGCTGAGGCAGGCAGATCCTTTGAGCTCAGGAGTTAAAGACCAGCCAAGCAAGAGTGAGACCCAGTCTCTACTAAAGATAGAAAAATTAGCCAGCTGTTGTAGAGGGTGCCTATAGTCTTCGCTAATTGGGAGGCTGAGACAAGAGGGTCCCTTGAGCCTATACGTTTGAAGTTACTGTGAGCTATAATGATGCCACAGCAATCTACCCAGGGTGATAGAGTGAGACTATCTCAAAAATTTTTGATTTTTTATAATAATTTTGTAACTTCCTTTGAGTTTTACAATTTATTTTTATGTAAAATTTTAGGACTGTTGTCATTTTTTCATAAAGTATCTTTTCACTAAAGACATCACAAACCTATTTCAATTTCATTGATCTCTGATTTAATTTTGGATATTTCTTTTCTTCTGCTGGGTTTAGGCTTATATTGTTCTTTTTCCAATTCCATCAGATGGCTTGTGAGTTTGCTAATACGCTCTCTTTCTATTTTTCGCACATAGGCTTCTAATCCTCAGTGAAATATGTTTGTAATTTCCCTTTATAATAATATATTTTCTCCAATTTCAATATCAGGTGTATCCAGATCAAGTAGAATGATTTTGAAATATTTCTTCTTTTTCTATTGTCTATAAGATTTGGCATGATCTGTTTTTTGGAACTCTCCTTTACTTCTATTTATACAATATTAGTTGTCTATTTTTTTTTTTTTGAGACTTTGGGAAAAAAATAAGCAGTTAACTGATGACTTCATACTGAGCCTCAGAGTCAAAGCACTCTATAATGTCTTATTTGACAATGTTAATGTTACTTTCTTGGCATTATTATTACTAATATTGCTTAATATTTTGATGCAGTAATCGTCTGTTTTCTTTTCTGAATGTATTTATCTTTGTTCATTCTTTATGTGGTTTTTGTTTCTAGTCGTTATCTTAAACATTGTTATTGTTATTAAATTTTAAGCCTTTTAAATTCTGTGAAGGCAAAAAGTGGAAACCTAATTAATACATGTATATGTAAAAATAAATAAAAAAGAAACTAAAAAAGAAAAAAAAGGCTTTATTATGTATGTCATTTCTAAAGAATCAAAGCCCTCTACTGTCATAAGGAGGTACTTCAGGCAAAATTCTGTCAGCTTAATTTTAATTCCTTTTAAAACAAAAATTTTATAGCTACAACATATAATATGCAAATTCAGGTTTATACACATATTTCAGAATAGAATACTATGAGACTTTCTGTTTGTTTTGTTTTGTTGAAATATGTAGGAATTTATAAGGCATATGTTACTTTAGGAAAGGTTTCCATACTGAAACAAAAATGGCTCTTTTGAATTATCTACTTTTATTATGTTAATTAAAACAAAACTATAGAGCAGCTAAACGCCTCTCAAGCTACATAGAAAATACCCAGCTTTACGCATGAGAATTATAAACATAATTTACACAGTTGGGGAAGAAAACAACCTACACTGAAAGGCAATTAAACAAGAGCTACATCACCATATTATATTTAAAATAAGAAATATATGTGCAGAAAACCAAATAATCATCATGACTCTTATACTTGTCTTCTGGAATAGATTCTCCTAAAATCCTGATATCGCCTCTTTTCCTTTCCACCTTAAAAAAGTGTTTCTCACCCTTTACTATGGACATTATCACCTGGGGATCTTATTAAAATGCAGATTCTGTTTGAGAAGACCTGGGATGAGGCCTGAGACACTGACCTTCTAACCAGCTCCCAGGAGGTTCCTACATTACTGTTTTTCAGATTGAATGGCAAAGCCTTTAACAATGGGCATCCAGGAGCTGAAATGACAAAAGATAAGAAATATCAGAATTTCCCCTTTTGTTTTGTTCCACTATTTAACTAAAACTCAGACTGAAACTCCTTACCTTACTTACTTAGCTTAATTCTAAGCTTAGCTTACTCTTGGTTGCCCTGACTCCCTTCTCACTGGTGCCTTCTCTATTCCCACAAAAGTAAAAGTTCTTTTTTTTTTTTTTTTTTTTGAGACAGAGCCTCAAGCTGTCACCCTGGATAGAGTGCTGTTGCATCAGAGCTCGCAGTAACCTCCAACTCCTGGGCTCAAGCAAGTCTCCCTGCCTCCACCTCCCAAGTAGCTGGGATTACAGGTGCCCGCCACAATGCCTGGCCATTTTTTGGTTGCAGCCATCATTGTTGTTTGGCAGGCTGGGTCTGGATTCGAACCCGCCAGCTCAGGTGTACGTGGCTGGCACCTTAGCTGCTTGAGCCACAGGCGCTGAGTCAAAAGTAAAAGTTCTTAAATACAGACACCTTTTGTTTACTTAGGATGCCATAAGTAAATATTATCCATGTGACCCATAGGCTAGGATTCCTCAAAAAGTGGTTCCCTACTGTGCTCGACTGATACAGGAAAACTAGGCTCATTGGAGAGAAAGAAACACTCCAACATCTGTGTTTAAAAGAGGAAGGGCTTTATTTCAGCTGGTGGAACCACTGTGGACTAGAGTTCAAAAATGGCTGGGCTCCCTTACTGGCTTTGATCCTTTCCTTTTTATCTCCAGCCAAGAGTGCCTTGTCCACGGGTACCTTTCCCATTGGTCAGTTTGAATCCAGTTGGAGAAGGCAGGTGCCGGCTTTTACAGAAGTGGAAGCAAGTGTTAGTTTCCAGGTCCTAGGAGGTTAAGTTTCTACAAATTCCTAACAGCTGAGTTACCAGGGGGAGAACTTTGTAGGAGTGTCCTTGGGCTCCTGTGAGAAGACTTTTGCTCTTTCAGACCTTACTTTTCCTGAGTATCCTCTCTCATGATGAGAACTGTTTCCTAGAAATATGGTCATGGTAAAGAAGGTCTGCTTGGCTCTACTAAGCAGTAAATTGTGCTAAAACTTAAAATAGTGAATAATTTAGCAATCATTTCAATTTGGCTTTAGAACATATTAGAATTTGCACAAGATTTTACATTTTATTTAAGGTAATAGCAAAATGGATTTATGTGTTCTGACTATACAACAACTAATAGTATTGGTGAGGAAAAGAAGGGAGTTGGGGGATCTGCAGGAAAGTAAGAAGTACATGTGGCAAGGAGGTCTAGGATCTAATTTTTTCTATGGATGACACATCTGTGAAAGGTCAAGAGTTCATATGTAGGGTGGCGCCTGTGGCTCAGTCAGTAAGGCACCAGCCCCATATACGGAGGGTGGTGGGTTCAAACCCAGCCCCGGATGAACTGCAACAAAAAAAATAGCCGGGCATTGTGGTGGGTGCCTGTAGTCCCAGTTGCTCGGGAGGCTGAGGCAAGAGAATCACTTAAGCCCAGGAGCTGGAGGTTGCTGTGAGCTGTGTGATGCCATAGCACTTTACCGAGGGCAATAAAGTGAAACTCTGTCTGTATTAAAAAAAAAAAAAAGAGTTCATATGTCAAATCCTTATGCAACTCAGATAATATAAATGAATATTTTATTATTTTCTTTTTCTTAATATGTCATTTAAAGTGCTCTTGGGACCTATGGGGTGGAGGGAAAGTAGGTATGATTAGCTACCATTTATTGAATACATACTACATTTCCCTCCCTTAACTAAGAGATTTCTGTGCAGGGTTTTATTAAATTCTTACTGCATAGCCATTGGCCATTATGCCAATAAGATAAGAAAATACAGTCTATTGAGGAACTTTTTAACTGAGAAACATTTTGAAAAACTTTAACCCAAGAGTGATTTTTGTGAAAAGCTCCATTGTACATTTCATTCTGTATGAATAAATACATCCAATATATTTAAAACTTACAAATAGGAAATCTTACAGTTATTATTTATTGCATGAAAAGCACAGCCAGGGACTGGGCTCTTTTAAATGGTTAGCATATGTAACAGGATTTTGTTTTTTGAGTTACATATATTTAATGTATACAGAATTTTCCAAGTAAACACTTGCACAAAGTGAGATGTGTCTACAAAAACACTGTTAATTTGCCATACATTTTGATTACTTAAGAGGTCATGTTAATCTGTTGTCTAATTGCTATAACAAATACCTGAGACTGGGTTATTTATAAAGGAAAAAGTTTTATTTGAGTCAAAGATCCAGAGGCTAGGAAGTTCAAGATCAGGTACCTGCATTTGGCTGGCTTCTGGAAGGGCCTCATGCTTCATCATAACAAGGCAGAGAAACAGACACATGCCTATAGACCAAACATAAGAGGCAACCTTGCTTTAAAGCTTGATATAAAAACCTGCTCTCAAAGTAACTAAATCCAGTCTAGGAAAGACATTACTCCCACTGGAAAGGCACTGATTCCTCTTCACAGATTAACTGCCAAGTGAGTTGTATTTAACTCACCCTAGTTTTTTTTTTTGAGACAGGCCTCAAGCTGTGACCCTGGAGAGAGTGCCGTGGCATCACAGCTCACAGAAACCTCTAACTCCTGGGCTCAAGCGAGTCTCCTGCCTCCACCTCCCAAGTAGCTGGGACTGAAGGCGCGCGCCACAACGCTCAGCTATTTTTTGGTTGCAACCGTCATTGTTGTTGGCGGGCCCAGGCTGGATTCGAACCAGGTCAGGTGTACATGACTGGTGCCTTAGCCCATTGAGCCACAGGTGCTGAGCCAACTCACCCTAGTTTTGAGACCAGGGCTTATTGAATCATCAGTAAGTATTTCAACATCTTCATTACTCATGTACAAAACTTTGTTCACCATTTCTTCTAACAATTCCTTACATTCCTTCTGTCTAGACATTTTCTTTTTTTTTTTTTGTAGAGACAGAGTCTCACTTTATTGCCCTGGGTAGAGTGCCGTGGCGTCACACTGCTCACAGCAACCTCCAGTTCTTGGGCTTAAGCGATTCTCTTGCCTCAGCCTACCTAGTAGCTGGGACTACAGG